>RPOG01001132.1:0-116207 GCA_008086565.1 Thalassoma bifasciatum
AAAAAAAAAAAAAAAAAAAAAAAAAAAAAAAAATATATATATATATATATATATATATATATATATATATATATATATATATATATATATAAACCAAAGAAAGAGCACTGAGGAAAGAGCTCTGCCACAAACATCTGTGCTGTAATTAAGTATTATTAAGTCATCACAGTATTGTCCAATAATACAGTTGTGCTCACAAGTTTACATACCCCAGCGGAAGTTATGATTTCTTGGCCATTTCTCAGAGAATATGAATGATAACACAAAAACTTTTCTGTCACTCATGGTTAGTGGTTGGGTGAAGACATTTATAAACAAACAACTGTTTACTCTTTTTACATCATTGAACGCTTGAAATCTTTTGTGGTTGTTGTGGATGAGGGTCTTTATTTTCTCAGATGGTAAAACTGCCCATTCTTCTTGGTAAAAATCCTCCAGTTCCTGCAAATTCTTGGGCTGTCTTGCATAAACTGCAGGTTTGAGATCTTCCCAGAGTGGCTCAGTGATATTGAGGTCAGGAGACTGAGATGACCACTCCAGAACCTTTACTTTATTCTGCTTTTGGATCATTGTGCAGGGTTTTCCCATGTTTGCAATTGGTCAGAAGCTGCAAACTTCACCACTTTTATGTGAGCACACACTGATCCAGATGGGAAACTCTGGATTCACTTACTGAGTGATATCCAGCTTTGCAGTACAGTTTATAAGGACTGCGTATTTTCTCAATATGTCAATCCAGGGAACAGAGTGAGATCGAAAAACACGCCTTTGCCTTTATGACAGTGGGTGATGATAGTGCTGATGGGAAATGGAGTCTTGATCCCTGAAAACCAGCACTGATTCCAGTCAAAGATGTCCACACAATTAATGATAAACAGATAACCCTTCCGGTGCATTTATTTGAGAATCTTTTATTCACTCAAGCTTTATTTTGGGGGCAACTTTTCATTTTTACTCAACTCTGTCAACATCTTTTTAAAAAGCTCTCAATATTTTCTATGTTTGCTCTGAAGTCAGCTGATGAATGAAATCCGATCCCAAAGACAGGAAACTGTTTGTGTTGTTCTGCATGTGGTTTGTCTAAGTGGGTCTAAGTAGCCGTACCTCTTCATTGTGCCACTCTTCGGCTGAATGTAGAGCAAATATCTCTCAGATCCACCAACAATCCTTGGTTGTGGTAATGGTAGCTTAAATAGAGAAGGATGTTGATGCTTTGTCAAAGGACATGCAGCCATAGCTTTGACTCACAATGATTTGGATCTTTTAAATACTTATTTTCTGTTCACCAATTTCACAACACGGCCCGAGAAAGCATGTCAAGGTATGAAGTTCAACATTAGCATTGTAAAAATACAAAATATATAAAGTTTTTAAGAAACTACTTTGAATGCTGAAGTATCCTTGAATACAATTTACACAAGTACTTTAACTGTAGAGATAATTTGACTGAGAAACCGTCGGAGAAATATTTGACCCAGAGCATGTTTGTCTTTGATTCAAGTTATGAAGCCGTGTTCTCTGTCCACCATATTATTTCAATAAGAGGCTAAACATCAACACACATAGAGCCATACCTCTGCTAAATGTGTTTCTTTAATGTGATGAATGAAACTCTAAGCTCTCTTTATCTGATGATCACATCTGGCTTAAATAGAGTGTTGTCTGATTTGTATCTGATTTATGCCAATCAGATACTTCCACGGTAGTAACAGTTTAGGGAATAAACCTTTAAGGTCCGAGTATGAATACACTCCTGCACACAGCTCAGCTCATGAAGATATGCTCTAACAAGTCTGGTGTGAAGGAATTGATTGGACAGCTCAGACACTTCATCCAGCACCACCTCACACATCTGGGAATGTTTTTTAAAAAAAAGCAGACTGAGTCTTCCTCATGTGTTGTCATTGGCCTTTGACGCACACGTTACAAAACTTTACTGAATGCCTTCTCAGAAGTGAAGCTGCTATTTTTCTTTCTAAGGCTGGTATGAGGCCATAAAACTTCCCTTTGTCATAAAATCATGATGACTTAATTATGTAAAAAAGCTATTTCAGGGTTAGTCAGGTTTCCTCTGACGTCTGTTGATGACACGATTCGAAGAATCAAGACAAGTTGAAACAGAAAGATGTGTGATACCGTTATACCTACATTTCATGGTTTTTGGTCACTTGATAGCTGCAACAAAGAGCTATGACGCCATCACTAATTGGTTATCAGCTCTTACAGGGAGCTTGCTCAATGGGATTGACTGTTTATAAAGTGCTGTGTCAGGCAAACAGAGGATCATCTGTACTCAGTTATCAGGGAAACTTTCACCATCATTCAGTGGTGTCTCTGGGTTTGAAGTCAACTTTAAGCAAAGCTTTCTCCTCTACAGCCTCTCAAAGCAAAGATCAGGCTTTAGCTGCTACATAATCACTTGCCAATATAAAAGAGTAAAAATTACCCAGTTACCTTCACAGATAGTGGTCCATAAATACAATAATGTAAACTTTTACAATACATCAGACAATATGGCTGAAGAATCACACACTTCCCCCCAAAGCTCACAAAGGTTAAATGCTGCTGAAGTCAAAAACACTCTGTTTCTGTTTGTGCTACACCTAAAGGCTGAATCTTCACCTTGGTGTCAGCATCTGTAACTCTTTTTCCACTGTTACGACATTCAACTTTAAATCTCCACCACCTCCATCACTGCTCCCTCTCCACCCTCACCAAGTGCTTAACCGAAATAAAATCATGGATGAACATTAATTACCTCCAACTCAACTGTGATAAATCAAACCTCTTAATCATCGGCCCGAAATCCCTGACCAGAACCATCAACACCGTCACCCATCATATCGGCAACGCTTCCCTCACTTGGTCCCCACATGCTCACAACTATCATCATTTTTGACACTCACCTCACCCTGGATCATTACATCAATCA
This sequence comes from Thalassoma bifasciatum, assembly GCA_008086565.1. Lineage (NCBI taxonomy): Eukaryota > Metazoa > Chordata > Actinopteri > Labriformes > Labridae > Thalassoma > Thalassoma bifasciatum. The sequence goes on from RPOG01001132.1 coordinate 2,933, forward strand.
TGTCACTAAAACTGCCTTTTTCCACCTCAAAAACATTGCCCGTCTCCATCCATCTCTCTCCTTCTCCACTGCTGAAACCCTGATTCATGCCTTTATCACTTCCAGACTCAACTTCTGCAATAGCATCTTCTACAGCCTCCCCTCAAAACAACTCAACAAACTACAATACATCCAGAACTCCGCCGCCCGCCTTCTCACTCACACCCCTACCCGAGACCACATCACCACTGTTCTCCAAAACTTCCATTGGCTCCCCATCAAACAACGCATCCACTTTAAAATCCTTCTCCTCACCCACAAAGTTCTCCATAACCAGGCCCCCTCCTGCCTGTCAAACCTGCTTCACCACTACACCCCCTCTCGTGACCTCTGATCCTTCAGAAGCCCACCTCCCCTCTGTTCCTCCCAACACCAAGCACCGATCCTGGGGGGACAGAGCTTTCTCTGTCTCCGCCCCCACCCTCTGGAACGCCTTCAAAACCCTCCTCAAAACCCACCTTTTCAGAATTGCTTTTAATGTTTGATTGCTTTTAAATGTATTCAATGCCTTTTATCTGTAATGTTTCTATGTGATGTTTTTATTTGCTGTTTTTATCTTATGTACAGTGTCTTTGAGTGTCTTTGAGCACTTTATAAATAAAATGTGTTATTATAATTATTATTGTTTATTAAAGGATGCTGAGGGTCTTGAACAATGAGCTTTGCCCCCTGAGGTAGCTCTCGATTACAGGTGCTGAATCTCTTTATCTCTCTGGGGCATAGTGGTGACTGCAGTGTTCAGCTGTTTGAAGTCATTTTTTCCTAAATGCAATGGTCTCTATGGTGATGCTGCATATCATCCTGTCATCCTCTCTGGAGCAGGGGTCTTTAGCCTTTTCAGACCAAGGACCCCCAAATCAGATAGAGAGACAGAGCAGGGCCTCCCTTCCATGTATAAATATGCAGGGCCGTCCATGTTTCCCTACATGGGAAAATGTATAATGTATATTTTTATGTTTCAGATTTCAGATGTGTTTGATTCATAGACTGTTTAAAACATGGACGTAGTCTCTGTGACGTCACCCGTCTGTTACTGCAGCTCTGTTTTGAGGCTAAACGACGAGCGCGGCCATATTGGAAATGGGACGAGTGCCCAAACTTACAGCTATTGGGCGCCCGTCAGTCATGTGATCTGAGCTGTGGCTCTGATTGGGTAAGCTCTCAATCCTAATATCTTCCAAACGGCAGAGTTAGAAAAAAATTCACCCCCCTCACAGTGTGTGCCGTTAGCGAAATAAGCGATCCAGACGGGAGACAGAGTTTGTACCAGGCTTTAAATACGCTAATTTCGGCTCTGAAAACGGCCTTTTTCCCGTCTGCTTGTACAGGACTTCCGGTTCTTCTGGAGCCAGCCTCAAGCGGTCACTCGAGGAACAGCAGCTTTTTAACACTTCCGTGTTGTCTCATATTTTCAGACCCGAGCTTGCCGCTTGGTTTGATTACACAGGGGAACATAGTTTTTGTCTGACGGCTGTTTTTAGCTAATTTTGGGTGCAGAATCCAAAACTAATCTCAGTTTTTTTAACTATAGGATCCCTGTTTTCTTAAAAAAAAAAACAGCGGAACAATTTGCAAAAAATTCTGTTGATTTTTATGCTGATCAAAAGTAAAATTGGTATGCTGATTTCAAAACTGCAATAAGTGTTTTTCTAGCATGACAAGTATTTTGCTCCACAGCTTATCCTCCAGATAAGCAAAATTCCACTGATTGGGGGCGGAGAGAGACTCTCCTATGAAATCCATCCCTTGTCCTGTCTTGCAGAGCTTTCTTGCAGGAAACTATGTTATCATTAATGATCTTATGAACAGATAAGAGGCCTGTGAGTGAAGCTCTGGCAGGAGGACGTGAGCATCGAACTGAAAGAGGCTGTAGTTTGTTTGTTGAGCTTCAATTCTTCATAAAACAGCTAAAAGTGAAAATTTGTTAGATTCTTGACTGATCTGATGTTGTGACTTTTGGCTGTTTGGTAACAATGGTTGGTTACCATTACAAAAATGACACCAGTCGTCTCATCACAGTTTTTGGTCTTCGCTCCAGCTCCTCCTCAAAGAAAACTTCAGTGTTTGAATGAACCTGTGAGAGCTCTGCTACATGTGTGTTTGACACTGATGAAGTCGACACAAACTGCTCTCCCACTGCTCCTCTTCAGGGTCAAGAGGGGCTGTTTACAGAAGACAGCAGCCATGATCCAAAGTCCCACAAAACTGCACATGAAACTCAGATCCTAGTTATTGCTGACTTCATCACCAGACTGAAGAGTGATAGAGTTCAGCAATGTGGACGTGTCTTAAAAAAGTGTGCTGACTTGAAATTAAGTGTACTTGATCCTGTTTGATTTGATTAAAACTCAATATGCCTGCTTATATTTCAATCATTTCCAACCACAGCCTTTTTGAAACAGAGAACTGAAACTCCTGTGGGTTTAAACTGCGTGTGATGCAAGTAGGAGTGTTGAAAGAAGCTTCCTTTATTAACAGTCATTTCCTCTTTCTCACTTCTGCTCATCTTCATCAGCAGCTTCAAGACGTTCTGGCGATGTGCAGCTGTTGGCACCATCTCAGCCTCGCAAGACACTCGTGGGAAAAAGCTGCTGAGGGGAAGGACCTGAGGGGAGAGGAGAGCAGAAGAGCTGTTCACCAGGAAAGGGCTGTGTTCTGCGTGTGGAGCGGCAGGGATGTCAGCTCTGTGTTAAGTTGAATAAGTCTACCTCCAGCTCTCAGGCGTGAAGAAGGTGCCACATCTGCTGGACTCTGCTGGATGTTCCTGGAGTGTGTGGGGGGGTTAGGTGGCTGTGCTCAGTGTCAGGCTGCAGCTATGGTTGTTGAGGCGAGGTTTCCTCCCTCCTCATCAGTGACCTTACCGTTTGTCTCATCATGTCAGACACCACCGCCGCCTTCATCCTCTACATCATCCTGGAGCTGCTGATAGCTGTGTTCTCCGTGTTGGGAAATGTGCTGGTCTGCTGGGCCGTGTGCCTCAACAGCAACCTGCAGAGCATCACTAACTTCTTCGTGGTGTCGCTGGCGGTGGCAGACATTGCCGTGGGCGTCCTGGCCATCCCCTTCTCCATTGTCATCAGTATTGGTTTCTGCTGCAACTTCTATGGCTGCCTGTTCCTCGCCTGCTTCGTGCTGGTCCTCACTCAGAGCTCCATCTTCAGCCTGCTGGCCATCGCTATAGACCGCTACATCGCCATCAAGCTGCCTCTCAGGTCAGTACAGGATGACTTCACCATGTGGGATGGGGATGGGTTGTTGCTTTGTGTAAATAAACAATAAATCAATTATTTAAAGCGATTTTAGTAACTTTTATCAAAACTTCTCAAGGTTAAAGAGGGGGTATTGTGTTTTTTTTTCATCTTTATTTTGTCCCTGTGGTACCTCTGTTGTGGATTTACATGAAGCACAGCTCATGAAACTCCTTTTTGTTCTCACACTGGTGTTTCAGAAAACTCTTATTTCAGCCTGTCTGAAACACTTCATTATAGATGCTGTTTCTTTAAGACTCCAAGGTCCACAAACCCTTGTCCATCTGATTGGCCAGATTGGAACCAGAGCTATGGGTACCCCTTAGTGTTTGAGGCCCACTCCTCCAACATTTTATCAACCAGTTAAAAGATACTTATGTGGTGACCTCATCATTTCAGCAGGACTAGTGGAGATCTTGTGGAGATCTTGTACAATTTGGAATGAATTTTTTGATTAGTTGCTTTCCACGTTTAGCCTTAACATCCAACACTGTTACTTTATATCCATTTTCAAAATATGGAAAAGCGTTATACCCCTCTTTAAACATTTCAGAAAATCACTTTAAAACAATTTTTCAAAAGAATCTGGATAAAATTAATGTAATCCTTTTAAGCACACCTATTCTGAAGCCTCTTTCCTTCCAGTGGTGGTCTCTGTAAAATTTCATATTTCATTTGAGTCTGTCCGTGAAGACGTGACATTTGAACCAAAGAATCCTGGCTGAATGGTTGTGTCCAGAAATGGCGTCTCCCACGAGGATGTGTCCCCCTGGAGCATTTAAACAAATCTTGCTCTAATTGCTTACACAGACGATGTGAACCCCTCATAACCTCTGTGTAATCAGCCTTTATTACTCTACTGTAAAAACACAATGACTGTTCATGTGGGATGTCAATTGAGATGGAGCACCCATAGTATTCGCAAAGCGAAGGACGTGTTCAGGCATTGATCCTGCCACATGCTGATCAAGAGAGATGCTGCGGCTCAGTTCATGACATCATGCTGTTATCACATCGACTCAGTCATGAGGAGCTCGGTTTGCCTGTTTTCAGGATTCAGTACTTTTCTGACACAACCTCCTCCTGCCCTCGCAGACGGTACGTGAGATTCTCTCTGTGTTGTTTTTGCAACATTAACCTTTGCACTTTAACATCTCAAGAATGTGATAGAAACAAGCCAAATATGTCAGCTGCTCTCCCACACTGCGCTACAGGCGGACTGAAAATAGACGCTTCCTTTGAGGAACCCTGAAAGACTCTGTTTGTTTATCCTTTCTCTTTTGGTTCCGAGATGAGAAGTACTTCTGGAGAGTTATCAGCGGAGGAAATCATTGGTCGAAAGGAAACTTCATATTCTGTTTACCAAAGAGGATTAAACACTCAGTACCTTGGATTGATTAGATCTCATGTACAGGATATGTTTTTAACTTCAGATTGAAATGTTTGGCAAACAAATCCAAACTTCAACAGTGCTGTGTTTAAAGCTTAATGTCTCCTTCCTCAGGTACAACAGTTTGGTGACAGGGGAGCGTGCTCGAGGCATCATCGCCATCTGCTGGGTTTTATCCATCATCATTGGTCTGACCCCCATGATGGGCTGGAACAAGCTGTATTTGTTAGACCCGAGCGACAACAAAGACTGTCCCACAAACCTGGTGAAGTGCCTGTTTGAGGAGGTGGTGGTCATGGACTACATGGTGTACTTCAACTTCTTCGCCTGTGTACTGATTCCCCTGCTGCTGATGCTGGCCATCTACCTGTGTATCTTCATGGCAGCTCGCCACCAGCTCAAGCTGATGGAGGTGAAAGCTCTCCACGGGGAGAAGTCTCGCTCCACGCTGCAGAAGGAGGTCCAGGCCGCCAAGTCTCTGGCCATCATCGTTGGGCTGTTTGCCGTCTGCTGGCTGCCTCTCCACATCATCAACTGCTTCACACTCTTCTGTCCGGAGTGTGCGCGTCCTCCGCTCTGGATCATGTACGTGGCCATTATTCTCTCCCACACCAACTCTGTCATTAACCCTTTCATCTACGCCTACCGCATACGGGAGTTCAGACAAACCTTCCGCAGGATTATCTTGCGTAACATCCTGGGCCGTCACGAGCTGTTTGAGAGTGTGAGCAGAGTTCCCAGCACCCTTCAGGGCAGCATCACCGACTCCATCAGACTCAAAGCAAACAGCCTCAGTATCGACCTCTTCAATGACCACAGCAGCATCAGCAGTGGAAGCTGCTCTGCTCCCAACTGTCCTGTGGGGGGCGGTCTCGTGGCGGTATCCCACCCTCCTTTATCAGTGGTCATTTCTCACTGTCCACTGCAAACCCTCAGTCAGACTCAGATCCCCTTCAATCATCACCTGGAGTACGCAGAGCAGCAGCGAGACTGTGCTGCACCTGAAGCTGTGGAGGAAAGAGACAAAGAGAGTCTGGGGTCAACTCAGGTCACTGCTCTGTTAAACCAGCAGATAAAAAACAGCTGCTTCAATGAGCTGGAAAAGGTGTCCTGACACCTGGATGGAGAGTGATTTACTGAGAGTTTGGGAGGAATTATAGGACTGGAGAAGTTCCTGATCAGGAAGGAGATAAAAACATTGTAAATGAACACATCACTGAATTATTTCAACACGAGGAGCTGTCTCGACTTATTTAAGTCTAGANATCCCACCCTCCTTTATCAGTGGTCATTTCTCACTGTCCACTGCAAACCCTCAGTCAGACTCAGATCCCCTTCAATCATCACCTGGAGTTTGCAGAGCAGCAGCGAGACTGTGCTGCACCTGAAGCTGTGGAGGAAAGAGACAAAGAGAGTCTGGGGTCAACTCAGGTCACTGCTCTGTTAAACCAGCAGATAAAAAACAGCTGCTTCAATGAGCTGGAAAAGGTGTCCTGACACCTGGATGGAGAGTGATTTACTGAGAGTTTGGGAGGAATTATAGGACTGGAGAAGTTCCTGATCAGGAAGGAGATAAAAACATTGTAAATGAACACATCACTGAATTATTTCAACACGAGGAGCTGTCTCGACTTATTTAAGTCTAGATTAATTTAAGTTTATGCTTTAAGTCTTATTTCACTGCTGGGGGACCAAAGAAGATGTGATACTTCGCAACATCCCAGATAACTGGGAGGGTTTCCATACTGTAAAATGCATCCCCTTCCTATTGACCGACTATGAATTCACTTACATAAGTGAGATGTGTGATCCACCAAAGCATTACTATGATGATGTTTGACATCAAACTGCTTTAAACCCAAAGATGGATAAATGTTTAGATAAACTGCAGGATGAAATAAAAATGTACCTCTGTGTAGTGGAAGCATAAGACATAAACTTTATGTTGAATTGTTCATGGACTTCATCTGGGATGTTGAAATGCACTTAGGTGGGTTTCATGGTACAACTTTGGTTGATCATGGGTATAAGTCTGTGCTAGTTTGTTTTTAAAGCTTTATTACACCATTTTTTAACCCCAGTTCTGAAAAGGTTTGGATGCTGTGTAAAATATTCTTAGAAACAAACTTTTTGAAAGTTTGAAAATCCTATGAAGCCCTATGCAAATCAAAATGCATCAAAATCAGCACATGAAAAGCTGAAGTATGAGAGACAGAATGCGTGTACTGCTGTGTGGCAGCACCTCCTTGTCTCTTAACTGCACTGTAAATGTTAGTACACAGAGGAGTTTCTGGGGTTTTAATATTCTCCAGATTGTTTCTGGTAGATGTTTAAGCTGCTCCACAGTTCAGGGACTCCACTGTTTTAATATTTATTTCTGGACATGCTTAACATTTTCAACATGTGATAAGTCTGGACTGCAGGCAGGCTGGTTTAGCACATGCACCCTTCTACTACAAAGCCACACAGTTGTTATCAATACAAAATGTGGTTTTCTATTGTCTCTCTGCATTAAAAGGGGCCCACTCTGAAAGTGTATTGCCTCTATGGCAGCATGTGGCGCTCCAAAACCTGTTTATATTGTTCAGCATTAATGGAGCCTTTAAAAAAATATGTTTAAAATATGCAAGCCTTAGGCACTTCTGAGCCCCACACCATCAGGGGATGCTAGCTTGAAACTGTTCACTGGTGACACACTCCATGATTTCCTAGAAGAATACCGGGTTTTGATTTGGGCTCATCCCCTCAGTCTGTGTTGGTTAGTCATGTCTACATATTGCATCCTGGCCCATGGTACAGTTTTAACTTCTATGTCTGGATGTAGTTACTTCCTGTGTCCACAGAGACATGGAAAGCCTGAAGATAACAACTTTCTTCTCTGTTTTTGTTTCAGATTTGTCCCTTTATGTAGAAACATTTCTCCATATACTCTGGCTCTTGAATGGCGACATGTACTGTTGGTGATAAAACCCCTTGATCTTTTTGCAAGTGTTCACTCTGAACCATTATTTTGAAAGTCCTTTACTGCATGGTGAACTTCTTCTCAGTGTTTTTGAAGTATTAAGTGGACACCAAATTGAAGACTCTGTGAGGACTGTAAGGTGTTGATTGTAGAGACAACTTTAGCTGGAATCTGCAGTGTTTTTCCAGGATAAAGACTCTATTTCCCATGAGTAACATGGAGCACTGTTATAAAGATGTGACTCTTGCCAAAGCATGCATTTGTTTTGGAGAGAAGCTCTTCTTCTTGACAGTATTTTTCTTTGTTCAAGACAGCTTTTCCCAGGATGCAAAGCAACAAGGAAATGTATTTAGTTGTAGTTAAATAGCTATTTTGTTTGAAAGGTGACAACAATCAAACTTTGTAAACTGAGTTTGTAGTTTAGTCTCCAGAAGGTGAACAAACTATCTGTTTTGTGTTCCTCACAGCCCGGTGCTCTGAGACGCGTCTGTAACGTAAAATGTTAGTGAATCCAGGTTATGTCCTACCAGTGCTCATCTACTAACTCCAACCTCACCAAGCAGAGCAAACATAACCTGGCTCTTCATTTTAGTGATAGACTCTCAGGTTTGAACAGATCACTGCAGAATAACTGCTGCATGTGGGTTGGGATGAACATTATCATAAACACATTAACCCATGTTTTAGCCCGTGCTCTTTCACTTTCTTGTTTGACTTTTTTATATTTTCTTTTTGACAGTCCAGCCCCAGGGTCCATCATAAAAAACAAGTTAAAAAAATACTCTTTATCAGAGAAAAAGGACAGATTCTGCCTCTGACAGCTTAACTTTGCCGGCCATCATGAAGACTTTTTGTTGACGTGCAGTTCACACGTTCATTTTCTCCTGGGAAACTTGACTTAATCACAGGTACTTAAAAACAACATGTAGAAATAACCAACTCTGATAATCTCATTTTGGATCTTGGATTTTAAACAGGCAAATATATAAAGTGAGGCATTTTCAATATTAGTTATAGAGTCCTCACAGAGTCTTTTAACTGAGCATTTATTAAAAAGAAAAACTTGAAAAGTTCAAAGTTCAAGGTGTTGTCTTGGCACTATTTTTTTATGCAATACATGGGGTAAAAATTGTTTTGTAAACTAACAAAAAATGTTCCTTGTTTCACATTTTACACGGTTGCACAACTTTTTTTGTAAGTGGGTCTGGTAATCAAACCCATGTCCAGAACAGGGTCATTAATCTTAGACACTGTCATACACAACTTTTTCATGCGGACAGGTCACCCTGCAGTTATATGGATTGCAAAATAAAAGAAACAACCTCTGATGTATTTTTGCACCTAATTTCTCCCTTTAAATGATGTTTTATTCAAGCTTCACATTTGAAAAATGTTCCCTTCTGAGGGAGAGTTTTGACTGTTTGAAATAAGGATTGTAAATGCTGATATTTTCACACTCATTCTGAAATTCTGCCTTTTCCAGTTTTTGGTCTCAATAAAGAATTTTCTTTTACCCAGCGCAGATATTTCTGTATGTTAAGTCCTGTCTTGGAATAAATTCTTCCCACATTTTGAAAACTCTATTCCTGCGTTCAGTCTCAAAGGTGTTCAGCTGTTATTATTCGTCAGCTGTGGCGAGAAGCTCCCGTCGCTTTGTTCAGGTGGCGTCTCATTCATCAGATCAGGAAACTTTTAGGACAGAGTCAAAGATCCAGTTTGCTCTTTCTGGGAAACATTAGTTAAGCAGTCTCACTATCTTTAGAGTTCTTTGTTTTCCCAGTTTTTATCTTCACCCCCTGTGAGTTCATGTTACAGGATCACTTCTTTTTAAAGCTGCCCCCCGGGTCTTTGGTGCTTTTACAAAAAATCAACACAGAGACCTCCTGAGTCCTCGTGGTTTGCTGTCCTGTGTGGCAACAACTCAGAAACATCGAGGTCATTATGATTCAAACGTTCAGGCTGTCCAAGCTCCGGTGAGATTACATCTTAATATTTTGCAAGAAAATAGCCTCCAGGGAAAATATCACTTTTTTGAAGCTTTTTTGAAGGAAATGTACACTGTCAAGCCCCTTTCTAAATCTCACTTAAAAAAACATGCATCCTAATTTAATGCAGCTTTTAGACATCAATGAAGTACTGCTGTACTTAGATTAGTGATACTCTTTCTGTTACGTATTGTACATACATTTGTACTATCAGAGGGGTTTCTTTTGCATTCATTAGAGAATTACTGTTTCAGGAAAGCAACTTCTGGTGACTGTAAAATTGAGTGCACTTGGTGGTTTAGTGGTTAGAGAAAGGCCTGTGGAGACTAACCATACAGTCCACTAATGGTTATGCGGATTTACTCAGTACAGATTGGGGCGCATGACAGTGCAGATTCTTTTTTTTTTAAACCTCGAAGAGCATTTAAACTTGCAGCAATGAAAGAAAAAACAAATATAGGTAATTTAACATATGGAAGAGAAATGAGCAAATGTTGTGCATGTTGATGTTTTTAATTTAAATTTCAATCCTAAGTTTTTCCGTAAATAACAAGTGAGTATTGAACCTAAAAGCTCACCATTTACTATGCAAATATACTGTAAAGGTACACACAGTGTGCTGAAACAGGAATATTTCGTTTTATCTATGATTGATTATCTGGCAGTCATAGTCTAAACTTCAGTGCTCCCTTGTAAATCCCTCCAAACAATGAAACTAAGTAAAACAGGACAAGAAGTTCCTGTTATGGTTGACAAGAATGATCATACATTTGTCATGTTTTTACTTTAAAAAACACCAATGAATGAAATGTGTTTGCACACAGGAAACACCCCCTTTATCTTCTTCTTTTATGTTTCATAACTAATGCATTGTGTAAGTTGATCAATAACAACTGAAAAAACAGAACAACTTGCACATTGTTAGTTTATTTATTCTGTGCTGCTGTTGAAACATCTCGGTGCAGTTTGACAGCTTCTGTGGAAAAGGAACCCCCCCTCAAATAGATGGAGAAGCTCTTTACAAGGTAACAAAAACCAAAGAGAAAACAAAATCTGTGAAAAGTTGTAAAAAATAATCAGAGGCAATGAAGACAATGGCAACAAAGTTGGGATAAAACTCAAAAAATGATCAGAAGGTTGCAAAAAAGTGACCAAAAGTGGTGGAAAAAAGCGAAAAGAGACTAAAAAGGACAAAAAGCAGTCAGGGGTCGCAAAAAGAAATGTCATAGGTTTCTATTTGTGCTGAAGGTAATGTCAGTGTTCATTTCTTACAATGTGTTTGTTTAAAACCACATAGGATGGAGGACCGAGAAATAATCGCACAAAAAAAATCGCAATTGCAATACAGAGGAAAATGATTGCAATTAGATTATTTTCAAAATCATTCTGCCCTGCTCTTATTTACATTGCTTATAAAGATACTTATGAATCCATCTTTTATGAACTCTTGTATGACAAATATTTAATGAGAGTGTTTGTGATAGCTTTCTGCCTGTTTCATCTTTCTGAGCATCTAGAAGCATAAACTCTTCTGAGTCTGACTTAAGCCTCAGAAAGTTTGCAGATAAATGCTGAAGAAGTAATGAGTGGGATTTGTGTGATAGTTGTACCATGTCAGGCTAAGGGATACAACTCATCCTTTATCTCTTCTGGTTGCATTGTCTGAGGAAAAAAGAAGCATGTTTAAACTTCTAAATTACACTGGTAACTGGTGGTGTTTTGCTTGTTTGTTTTTTTTTACTTGAAAGTTTTAAACTTTTTGTAATTGTAAGTATATCTCTACTCAATACACATGAACTGACATTATCCTGATATTCAAACAAATCTCTCTGTCTTATGCTTTTATTTTGGAGTTTAGACTCCATATCGGAAAAGAACAACATTATTTTCTTGACCATCAACACAACATCCACTGTCAGCAGTATTTCAGGATGTCGGCATGTGCACATTAAGGATGTATTTATGGCACCATAAATAAGCACGTCATAGAGCACGTCTACAAACAGCTGAACAAATGATATGCATATGGCACTCACAGATATTGAACTCAGGTTTGACAAATAGTGAGGAAGCCACTAAGCCCATCCTTCTCACCAGAGTATTCTGTCTGTCAGTCTGAACAAACAGACCATCAGACACAATCACATATGAAACAGATAGAGAGCTTTGATTTCTTTTGCTTTGTTCTGTTTACATTTTGTTGAAAAGTATGTTATTCAGTGTTTCCCATAGTATGCAGTCCTGAAAACACTTTTGGTAATAATTTCCTATGCTAAACAAATGTGACAAGTATTGAAAAATGAATAAAAGTAAGGAAAAACACTTTGAAAGTAGATGTTTCTTTACATATTTTGAAGCATTTGCTGTGGTTTGCAAAGGGGGTCCCCGGCTATAAGGAAATGCAGTTTGGGGGTCTTGGCATGGTACAGTCTGGGAGCCCCTGGTTTGGAAAACAGCCAGTTTCATTAAAAAAACAAAAACAAAAACAAAAAAAATGTCCTGTACAGCATCACAACAACAGAATTATGGTCTGGCTGCCGTATTGCACAACACATTTACTTTGCCAAGAGGAGCTGTTTGTGTTTAAGACTCTCCTTAAGTTTTAAATGATACTTTTATTAGTGTTTTGTAATTTCTTTTTTCTGAATATTGCCAAGTTTTAAGGTAACTGTCTGACCGGACCAGGGTGATAAAGAAGAGAGATAGTGACAGAAGGAAAGAGTTTAGTGAGAGAAGAAGATAGACAGAGGGGGAGAGATAAACATCAAAACAACAGTAGAGAACAACCACAACAACTGAGCAAATGAAAACAGACAGATGGGGACCAAACAACCAGCTGCTGAACCTGGAATAAATAAATAAATAAAAATAAATAAATAAATAAAAAACAGTATCCTGCGGCCTTTGACACCACAATCATTGGGAACACCTGTGGAGAAATGAACTGGAGAGATCATGAGCAACAGTGAGCACAGCAACAACAATTATATATCTATATGAATAAATACTAAGTATACGCATACACGTACAGCCAGTTTCAAACTAATTTTTAACTGGGATGAAATAAACAGTGTTAGCCCCCTCTGCTGCTCAGAGTAAGTCACTGAAGCATCCTACCTTATTGAGTAAATGCCTCCAGAACTGACAATAGTGACTTTCTGTATTTCAAAGGGTAATTCAAAATCATTTCAGAGTAATAACTGTTTTTCGCAAAAACGTTTCTATCATCTTCTTTTATTTGCAAAGAAACTTTAAAAAAAATTATTATAACTTTAACTTTAGGCATACAAGACAGTATACATGTGCACATAAAAAATACAATAGCCAGGGGTTAAGTCTTCAAAAAATAAACAAAAATTGAACAAAAAAAATTCAAGGCACAGCATAAGTTCAGTGTTTTGATTGCATTTTGGTAGTCAGATTTATCAATCAACTGTATGTATTGTTCCATATCTTTGAGGGGAAAAAAATAAAGCTGGGTTTCTTTTTACTGTATTTATATTTGTGAATAAAGAACTTGGTAAATTTTTTAATACGTTTATAAGAAAAAAAAGTTTCTCCTTTTTCCTTTAAAAAAAATAAATAAATAAAAACAGAATTTTCCCATGACAAAACAAAGTTTTTGCAAACAAACTTTTTCCCCCTTAATTTATTGAATGTGTCACCCACAACAGGTATTTACGACACTGTGTATATACAATATATGATACAGATACAAATATACATATATACAAACGTATTTGCAAACAAAAAAAAATGGAGTGACGTCAACACGTAGAGCGGCGCAGTTTGAAGACGCATATTTGAGGAGACGGGAGGAGGGCGGTTTGAAAGGAGAAAAAACTTTAGTTGACGTATTTAAAATAAATTATTCTATAATATTAAACGGAAATGGGACTTCGCCGTCAGTAAAATACCTTGGCAGTTTAATAACGGAGGCTGTTTTTCCACGTTAACTCGCCTCGTCCGCGTGCCTCACAGCCGTAAACGTAAATAAAGTGCTGCGTTAGCTCGGTGCCGTTAACAGAGGAGGATGTTCAGCTCCTCCGGTTCTGATTGTTTTTAACCATTTACAGCTGAGTCATTTCTTTGCATTAGTGTAACATTACGTTTACATGTGAGAATGGCGAGTGTGCATGATAATTTGTATTTTAACCCGATGATGACGAACGGAGTGGTCCACGCTAACGTGTTCGGGATCAAAGACTGGGTCACTCCTTATAAGATCTCTGTCCTGGCTCTGCTCTACGACATGACCGCCTCCAAAATCACACTGCCAGAGAGGAGAAGACTCAACAAACTCATCCTGCCCCTGCAGCAGGTTGGTATCAGCGTGTTTGTGGTGGTTTTGTTTCACAGCAGTGTGTTGTGTTGTTGATGTTTGCTGTTGTGTCTCTTCAGGGTCCAGACCTGAGTCTGGGTCAGTTCCTGAAGACTGTGGAGGAGTGTTGTCCTCAGACTGCTTATGCTGTCAAACTCAGGTATGATGCTGCACTTTACAACCCCCAGACATGAATAGAGCTGTGACAAAAGATCACTGTTGATAATCCATAAGTCTAAAGGTTGTTTTCCAGAGCTTGAAGTTTTATTCACCATCTTTTTTATTGTATTATGACAAATTCCTTGAACACATCCACATCTGATGAATGATGGATGTGAGCTCCTCTGACCAAAACTCTAACACTCTGCAGAGTCTTACAATAACCTTACAAACTGTTAAAAAAAAAGATCCTGTTTGACAGACATTTGCTGAAATAATCCAAAATCACTTGAATGCTCTGCCTGTTGTATTTTTTGTTTCATCTGGACGCTTAATTTTAAATTGAATATGCCATTGTATGATGTCTATTTGACCATCTCTGGTGATATAATTTCAAATTTCAATGCCTGTTTTCTGCATGTTTTTTTGGATGAAAAGCCACCTGTGAAATAACTTATATATAGACAGAGCTAAAGTTGGACAAATTGTTCCTTGTTAGATTGCTACAATAGAAGTTATGCAAATTATTTCAATTTATTTTTTTGCTTTAACTAATCATCACTGCTCTTATAGAAACTAGTAACTAAAACAGAAATATTTTTCAATGTGAGACTAATACTGAATCATTGTTTCAAGACCACTATCACAGATATGTATTTGAGATAATTGGGTCTGCTAAAATTATTACGAAGATTCCAGACACATGGACTATTTACCATAAATGGAAAAAAAGATTTTTTCACAATGGACAGCTGCAGACAATTTACTATATTTATCACAACCAGAACATTCATTTCCAGCTTTATTGGAATTGCTCAGAGATATGGATCAGTATCTGATTTATATCATGGGAATTAGGGACTCTGTGTGAAAACATTTTTTGAATTGGAAGAACCCTCTTTGATACTTCTCTTTTAGCATTGTCTTGTTTTTTTGATAATATATTATCATATTCATGAGCAATGGGCAGAAAAAGGCATCACTTCTTGCACCAGTTTTTGGGGCTTTTAAGTAATTTTTTTGCATTCAAACAGATACTAGAAATTATATAATTTATAATAAAAATATTACTTGTACTTATATTTTGTTTTTCCAGTTTTTCTGACCACTGAAGGGTGCTCTTATGCTGTTTGTCACACTTACCCATTAACAGTACATTTACACACCTCTGTATTGAAGAGACTGCTGTAGTAACACCATCAGTGTTAGCTGATCTCATTCATTTACATTCACACACTGCAGACTAACAGCGATGAACGACTCTTCCGCTTGTTTGCCTCGTTAGTTTTTGTTCTGTTTGTTTGAGAACAGTCCACCCATATGAAACCACACCAGTATCACTTGACAGCAGAGTCAGTCTGGAAGACGCTCAGTAACCCTGACCTTTCCAAATCCAGAGGAGGTGGACTGTCCTGCATCACAATGTTTTTTGTGTGTGTGTGTGTGTGTGACTGTGTGTGCTCTGACCCTTGTTGTGAAAAAAAAACTTTGGTTTCGAGAAGCAAGAGTTGTCAAAATATTTGAGTCATGAGTCATTTTTATTTTCTTGAAGGCTTCATGAAATGGCGGATGGAGAGCTTAAAGACATGGAGTACTTCTTTTCCACTCTTCCTACACCGTTCACTGCCTTTGATTCAGAGGCGTATAAAACCAGTGTTGTGGGTGAGCAGCAAACGTGACGTCTCAGCTCCTGATGTCTGATGTTTTCCAAGTCATCCTCTTGAAGAAAATGTTTGTTTGACCATTCCTCATCTTCTTCTCAGGTCTGTTTATGAGACACATGCTGCTGGCCTACAACAAGCTGTCCTTCAGTCAGGTCTACAAGCTGTACAAGTCTCTGCAGCACTATTACCACAGCCACTACGCCAAGCCCACTGACGGACAGGTGAGTCTGCCGGCGCTGGCTGCTGACGACTCAGAGATGGACCTCACCAGCACAGAGGACACAGTGGGGGACAGGATAGACAAAGAAGAGCTGGACCTCCCGCTGCACGAGTCAGAGCTTCGGTACGTCATCTTGTCGGTCTAAAAACACCCTTGGATTGATTTAGAGCAGAGCTGTCAAACTTAAACACCCTGTGGACCAAAATTTGAAAAGCTTCATACTATTTAATATGCAGCTCTGGAAAAAATTAAGAGACCGCTGCAAATTTTCAGAAATCAGCATCTCATAAATGACTGTCATTCCATTGCAGAGTCTGTTGAATTGCAACACAAGCACACCTGTTTCTACCTAACAAGGTACTGATGATGTGATGACCTGAGACAAATCTGTTTAATGAGGAAATATGTAAAAAACCATTGCTGTGGTCATCACTCTCCTCTGTGAAAGACTGGTGGGGAACATG
Source organism: Thalassoma bifasciatum (assembly GCA_008086565.1). Lineage (NCBI taxonomy): Eukaryota > Metazoa > Chordata > Actinopteri > Labriformes > Labridae > Thalassoma > Thalassoma bifasciatum. The sequence goes on from RPOG01001132.1 coordinate 19,385, forward strand.
AGAGACGCATGAGAGATGTTATTGCAAATCAGGGTTATTCTACCAAATATTGATTTATGAATACTTCCTAAAACATTAGTAATGTGTTGTTTGAAATTGAATATGAACTTGTTTTTTTGCATTATTTAAAGCCTGAAAACAGTGGGCTTTTTTGGGTATATTGACCATATTTAATTTTCTGCAAATAAATGCTCTAAATGACAATATTTGGGATTTGGGTGTAATGTTGTCAGTAGTTTATATATTAAATCAAAAATGTTCATTTTACTCTAATACCTATAAATAGCAAAATTAGAGAAACTGAAAAATTTTCAATGGTCTCTTATTTTTTTCCAGAGCTGGTTGTCTTAATATTACACACATGCAAAATCAAACGTCAAGTAAAAAACACATCAATGGCATTTATTGTCTTAAAATAAATTTACATAAAAGTTGTGCACCTTTTTTCTATTTTCAGCCTTCTGACTTAAATTTCAACAGTAAGCTTTTTATCCACACGCTAAAAATCAATTCAAAACTAAGATACTAAGGTGATAGTAAACCAATTAACCAGTAATAATAACAGAAAAATAGGTCTGTATTATACATAAGTAAACCTATATTCTGCCTCCCACCTGTCCAGAAAGCCCCAGTTTTCTGACTTTCTTTCATCAATTGTGGGAGGGGTAACACAGTGCCAGTGGTGGTATGCGGCCGTAGTACACATGCTGTATAATACCAACGTACCAGCTCCAGTAGTCATATGGCGTGGGCCAAATTTGGCCTGTGGACCATGGTTTGACACCCATGATTGAGAGCAACATATTTTCCTTCTATTTAAATATCCGACAACCTGATCCTGAAAGTTTTGCTGCCTGTGTCCATTATCTGTGCCTCGTCTAAATCACAACCCCTTTGGTTTGGTAATTGGAAAGACTTTGTATTTAAATGTTATTGCAACTTGTAAGATTGTTTCTTTTTTTCTTTTTTAGAAATGACAACACACCAAGCCGAGGACCCTTGTCACAAAAACAAGCAGAGTACTTTCTTGCAAGACAGGTGAGTGATAGTCAAGACTCATATGAGCAGAAGTGTTTGGGCGCTGAAGTGACCAGAGCCAGGAAGCGAAAAATTCACTTTAAATGTTTCAAACCTAAAATGTGTCTCTCTATTCCTCTCTACAGGCCTATCTGTTGAAAAATGATGAAAACAAAGCTCTTAGGCCCGCCGCTCTGCAGGAGGAGCTCAACAACATGCTCAAGTTCAATCCAGATTTTGCTGAAGCGGTGAGACAGTCACTGAACTCATTAGATTGCAATTTCAAGTGTTTCACAACACATGAATCATCCTGATCAGCTGTGTGATTTTTTTCCTCTCTCCTCAGCATTACTTAAACTACCTGAACAGCATGAGAGTGCAGGACATCTTCCTCTCCGCTCACAGTCTCTTGCATTACTTCGACCGCCTCATCTTGTCTGGAAATGAGGGAAAGAGCAACGGGGACGAGGGCTATGGGCGAAGTCTGCGCTATGCTGCTCTGAACTTGGCGAGCCTGCACTGTCGCTTTGGCCACTAGTGAGTACAAAATAACGTTTCAGTAAATACTCATGCACAAAGTTTTGAGACAAAGCTATTAAATCTGGTTTTCTTTTGTGTTCCCTCAGCCAGCAGGCAGATCTGGCTCTTCAGGAGGCGATCCGGATTGCCCAGGAGTCCAATGATCACGTGTGCCTGCAGCACTGTCTGGTAAAACCTTTTTTCTTGGTCCTGTCACTCCTGATAAATGGCTCATTATTCCTCCCATAAATATGCATGTGCCCGGGTGGATTCCTCCCTGTCTCTCTGTGTCCTACATTAGAGTTGGCTCTACACGCTGGAACAGATGAGGGGATCTGACAGCACCGTGTTAACTGAGGATTCAGTGAAAATGGCTGCTCATTTCTGCCTGCCAGTGAGTGCACCATCAGCTCTTCAATAAGGACGCCTGTATTAAGCTGCTTGTTCGTTTAGTTTGAATGGCTTTGGGACATTTTTTTTCTTGACACTCTGTTCTCAAAACTCCTCAAGCAGCTGTGATCTTAAAAGTGTTTTACAGTAAACAGAGAAAAAATCATGAATAAGTCACATCACTCCACAGCCTCAACACTTTGTAAATGTTCATTCGTATTGTTCAGAGTGATACATTTTGAAAAGGCAAATTACAGTGTTTGTCACGTGATTGAAGAGAAACAGGATGGAATAAAGATGAGAGCCAGGATTTGGAGGCAGAGCCACTGTTGTTGTTGTATTGAAGTCCAGGACTCAATTTCAACTGAAGTCTCAGTTTTTGGCACACGTGACTTGACTTGGACTCAGACTGCTTTTGGACTCTGAAGCTAGTGAGAAGGGTAGTGATTTATTAGTTGATGGAGGCTGAATTTTTTAAAATTATCATTGGTTTGCTTCTTTATTTTATTTTCTGTTAGTTCTGACCATCAGTTTGATTGTTACTCACCTGCATGCGTCTTCATCTGCTGTCTTGTTCAGCGGTACTTTGCGCCAGAGTGCCAAAAAGGTGCCAAAAAGGTGCCAGGATTTTTTTGTTTGTTTTGTTTTTAGATTTTTCCGCAAATTCAAGTTTAAGAGCTGTGTAACATGTTGGATAATGTAACACAACCAACAGTGAGGACTGAGATAAGCTCAAATACCAGATTGGAGATGCATGTTGTAAATCAAAGATAGATGCTAAAGTTTCTTAGACTGTTACTGTTAAGGAAGAGTTAGCTAGTGGGTGACACATAATTTGGACTTCACTACACTGCAAAAATTACATCTAATCAAGTGATTATGTCTTGAAGTTGAAAAGAAGTTCTCCTATTGGACCATACTTAAGCCACATCTACCTGACAAGTCCAGAAAAATGTCTTATCACAAGATATGAAAGCCAAAATGATGCCTGAATTGGATAGAGAGGAATAAAAAGGTTAGCGGAAAATAAAGAGTAATTGTTAAGTTTCATACATTACGATATTATACCTATAGTAAAAAAAAAACTTGAAAACCTAATTTTTCTCACCTCACTGACAGATTTTTTTGACTGTTTTTGAAAGCAATTCAGGTGTCATTTGATTGCATTTTCTAAAACATTTTTCAATCTGGGCTTGCACGGTGACTATGGCTCTGATTATGTCAGACAAGACATTTTTCCTGAATTGAGGGATAAACACGTGATTGGATTTCAATTTATTGCAGTGTACAGGCAACTGGATTGATTCTACCACAGCAGAAGCTTTCAGTTTAACTTTCTTTGGGAGAGAGTGTAGTTGCACATCTATGATGATGCACAGCACGGTGACTTCACTTACGGTTTAAACATATTTAATTATGTGGACAGGATCAGTCATAATCTCATGTCAGGTTGATGGAATTAGCTTTCTGTGCATCTCAGAGCTTACACAGTCAGCCGAGGTGTGCACAGTGTGTAGATTTAAGTGAAAGTGTCCTCCTCATAGTTCATGTGTATGATGTATTTGAGTGCCAAGGCTCAGCTCAGACTTGAGGTTAAGTGACTGGACTACAGCACTAAGTGGAGTGAGAGAGATGTTAAGTTATGTTTATTGGACAAATGTTGCTACTGCACACTAAGAAATCATGTCTAGAATTGTTTGATGTCTTTAAACTCAAGACCAACAGAAAGGAACTCCACTTGTGATAGTTTCTCATGTCTTCTAATCTTATGTTAATTTTCAATCTTCAAAAACAGCTTCAGCTTTGATAAAACTTTGGTGGCATAGAACACAGATCAATACAAAAAGTTTGTTCATCAACAAAAACAATTCACCTGATCTATTCTCCTCTTTGCTCCAGTACCTGGCGTCTTTGGGCATTCAGTCTTTGGTCCAGCAGGGGGCGACACAGGGCAAGACAGCCCACAAGCTGATGGACGCCCTGAAGGACACAGACATTCTGCACTGGAAGCACAGTCTGTCGGAGCTGATCGAGATCAGCCTGGCTCAGACCACGTCCATATGGAGGATGTACGGCAAGAGGTCTGACCCCCAGCATGCATCTCTGTTACACACATGGTTATCAGTCCTGTTCACAGTTTCTGTAACAACCACCTGCAGCACACCTTCTTCTCTCACTGACATCAGATCACAGCTGCAACATACAGTCAAGGTTTCATTTGTTCATGTGAAGGTAGAAAAAAAGTGCATATGCAGGACAGGAGGCATAGAATTGATGACATGACTCAGAGGTGTGATCAGTCATTCATTTCGAGCCCTTAATGTGGCCTCTTGTGTCCCGTGCAGCACCATGGCCCTGCAGCAGGCCCAGCTGCTTCTCAACATGAGCAGCCTGGAACCCGTCAATTTCGGGGTTCAGCAGAACAACACCGAGGCGTTCGCCGTGGCTCTCTGCCACCTGGCCGAGCTGCACGCCGAGCAGGTAACACGTTTCATTTGATCCCGTCCGTCTGCTGTCTGCTTCACCGTTCATGCTCTGTGCTCCGTCAGAGCGGCCGACATGACGGTAATAAATGATGATCAGGTTTTCATAAGTTGGCTCCTGGTCTAACAACCTCTGTCCTGTGCATGTTTGCCTCTGTTGCAGGGTCTTTACTGTGCAGTGTCAGAGATTCTCCTGCACCTGAAGGAGCAGTTCCCTCCTCACTCACAGCACGCTAAGGTGGGTAATAACACCTGCGCTGGGTTAGTCAGTGCTCACACACACACAGCAGACAACAGAGGCTGCAGAGAGAGACACTGGAAAAGTTAAAGGCTTAAAAATCTTTTTTTTTTGGTTTGAGTAAATGTTGATAGATAATAGTGGTATTCCTGATCTCCTTTATTAGTCAGTGCATGTGTAGGTAGTGGAGGGAGGATCTTTGAAACATTTTGTTTCATTTTGTCTCTCTTCTTTTAGTATTGAAAAATCCTAAACATAACATTTCTGTTTTGAACAAAAAGTTATACAATCTGGTGTATTCATTTCAATCATTGCACACAGCGTCATCATTTAGCGGATCAAACTGATATTTGTGTTTCAAGGCTCCTGCTTGTTAGTCTGCTGTCAGTTTTAATCTTAAAATAAGTAAATTAAATACCTTAACATACAATTTAGAGTTGGCGAGCACATACTGAGTCCCACCAGACAAAGCTTTGACAGCAGCTGTTGTTCCTCTGATTTATTTTCACCCGTCTAATTTGAGTTGTTTACATTGAATAGCAGACTGATCTACCCTTAGATTCAGTTTGTCTAAATAGAAATGTTTCAATCACAGATAAACTTTGGGGATGTAGGGAGGATGAAGGATGCTAATGTTGTGCTACCCTTTCCTTTGTGCATTAAACCTCTCTTGGCTCTGTAGTTGGTGCTCTGTATTTGGATGAAAACATCACAGAAGCATCTACGTGACCGAACAATAAAGCATTTGAGAGACAAAGTGTGACTGGGAACCAAACTTCTCTTTCACCAAGCTGCTAAGGCTCAAACTCAAATAACCTGAGGGCCACTGGGCATCCAGTCCTGTCAAACAGGGGCCACTGTAGGTGTGCCACAAAAAAAGAAAGGAAAACTTTCAACTTTACTGATAACTGATGTTTGGACCAGGTATTCATCTGCAGTAAAAGTGAAAATACTGGTGTCAAAATGTTTAATAATACAAACTCCACCACTTAACTGTGTTTAATGCCTGTGAGTTTATGTTTAGTGACGGGACTATGAGGACTTTCTGAATGAGCTTGACAAAGTCTCACCTCTAGAAATATGCCTGATTATAATTTAAAACTTGAAATGAGATTATAAGCACTAAAACAGATTATTTCTAAGTGCCATTTCTCAGCTTCCCAATTGAGTGTGGCAGCTGCATGAAGGCCCAAATAACCCAGTTTAACATTGATATCTTATTGGCCAACTATTGTTCTTCATCTCTTTAGTACCTATACAGCTCTACATGTTTGGATGTATAATGCCACGTGAGATGTTACTCCTTTAGAACAAAAACTTTCCCTTTGCAGATGAGACTGATGTAATTCTCTTTAAACCCCACAGAAATAATTATTCTCCCACTTCTCCTTCAACACTCTGCACCTGACATCAAACGTCCTTTTGGCCTTTGAAAGAGATAACTTGATTTAAGGTTTCGAGGTGCTTGACAAATATTTGTTATCTTATCTGTTTGGGTTCACGCTGTGATTATGCTGCCGTCATGGTCAACTCCAAAATTGGGTATTTTTTCAAAAGGCTTGACCGCAGACCAGGCAAGATTTCACTTTAAGTTGATATCAAGCAGTGGGTTGTATGAAATAGTTTCATGGAATGTGAGTTTGAGAGCCCTGCCCCTTGGTAACATGGACAAAAGATAAAAAAGATAACTAAAAAATGGGACTCTTATGCACACCAGATACCATCCTGTGCTCATGAGAAAGTTTCATGTGATCATGTGATTTAATAACAAGCTCATGAGAAACTTTCTCAATGATTTATTATGAGCATAAGAAAGCATTACCAGGTAAAGTTATTTTTTGGCATGCAATACATTTTCCATGCATTTTTTTGGAAACCCGCCTGTTCCAAAACTTTGAAATTGTCCATATATGAAAGAAATCACACATTCACACCAAAACAATCTGCAAGTCTTTAAAATCCATTTTGGTATCTTATAGGGTTTAGCTTTGACAAAGCAAAGCTGTAATGTCCTTGCAAGAGAATCCACAGTTGAACTGAAGCTCAAATAACTCCTCCTCTGTCGTATCAGAGTGAAAAAGATTGGAAGTACTGGTAACTGGCACTGTTCGGTCTCAGGAAACTCTCTTGTGTGTATGCAATATCTGTTGATCACTAAAATTTTCTTGTGCGCACAGGTTGGTATCTGGTGGGCATGCAAACCCTGTTTTTTATTTTCTACCCTTATCACCTCTGTAATCTTTCTACATTCATATCAGGGCATGTCCAAACTCATGCTTCTTGTTTTTTTTGTTTGTTTTCAGCTCTGGATGCTGTGTGATCTGAAAATCCAGTTTGACAGACACATGCACGAAGGGAAGTACCATTTGGCAGAGCCTTTAGTCACAGCCATCTCTGCCTTGAATAAAACAGAAGGTCTCTACAGGTAACACAGGGAGTTTAACGCACATCTCTACACGTCACTCACTTAAATGAGCAGTTTGTATTTAATCTGTAATCCTGTTTTGCTGTGACAGAAAAGCTCTTGTTCTGAAGGCTCTTAACCGCAGCACTGAAGCGTATAACATCCTACAGCGACTGCAGACGCACTGTGAGAAGAAGAAATGCACCGAGGTGGTCATCAGGTAGATGTTTACTTGTAAGATTTTCTTCTCGGAGAATTGAACTGACTCACTTTTTATGGCTCCTTTAAATATTTAATGTCTGAAATTCAAATTCTGAATCATTTTTGGAAGCACAAACTGTTGTATTACCAGATATGAGGTGGATATATTTCTAAAGATAGCCTTCCAGCTCCCTCTTTCTTTTTTTAGGCATCAGACAAAGCCTCTTTTCATCTACATCACTTCCTGTTTCTGTCTCACGCAGAGTGATGCTGTCCACCGCTGAGCTCCACTGGGAGTCGTCTGGCTTCTCCACAGCGCTTCCTCTCCTCCTGCAGGCTTTGGCTCTGGCCAGACAGCACCACCTACAGTCGCTGGCCTCAGAGACAGTCCTTCACCTGGCCTTCACTCAGGTCACATATAACTATGATTTTTTTTTTTCCTCCGTACGTACAAATTAGCAAAGACTCGTTTTCAGTGTGAGGAGTTTATTAATGGAAAGTGTAACAAAATGACAAGGATTCTTTGTTTCCATTCCTCTGTAGCTGATGTTGGGGGTTCCTGAGCAGGCTCTCACAGTCCTGCATGAAGCCATCGAGCCTGTTTTAGCCCACGGAGCCGTCATGGACAAAGGCCGAGCCCTGCTGCTGACTGCCCGCTGTCAGATGGCGGTGGCTGGGTTCAGGCCAAACGGACAAGGACAAACGGGTAACCAGCTCACCTCCTCCTCCTCCTCCTCCTGCTGAACACACATCCTTGTCTCTGTATTCTGAATTTTAACACCCTGCTGCTCCTCTCCTGCAGATATGCACTGGGCTGTTTTGGCCATAAACTCGTTAAATGAAGCGGAGGCGTATTTCTCCAAGCTGAGTTGCAAGGAGCGGCTGCGGGACGTCCACTATCTGCAGGCTCAGCTCCACCGCTCCCTGGGACAAACTTCACAGAGCAACAAAAGTGCCATGCTCTTCCGGCTGCTGGACCAGGAGCTGCAATCACCTGCACCTCCTGTTTCCATGAGGCTCTGACTGCTTCCTGTCCAACTACAACCTGGAGTTATCACCTGACAGAAATAACACTGACACTTCACCACTAGGTGGCACTGATGATCTGTTCAGGTCTCAAGGCTCTGGAGCTTTTCCATGTTTAAATATTTAGATCTTGAGGCACATCTGGAACTCTCTGTGTGAAGTGTGAGGTAATAATAACACAGGACAATGTAAGAAACCATAAACAAGAATGAATTTCCATCTGGCTGAAAGTAGCTTTGAGTCCCTCGATCCCAGTGAGGCACAAAAACAATAAAGATGACCCGACGATAAATGTAATCTGGTTAAACATCTCTCTACAGTGCAGGTGTGTCAGACAGACACAACACGCCACCTAACGTGGACAAAAAGTCAAAAGTTTATCAGAATTCGCTCTGGCTGCGCTCAGTTTTTTGATGAATGAGGGTAATATCACAGTTAGCTACAAGATGAATGTGTTTCAGTGGCCTGGGTGATTCATATTTCCCCTGAAGAATACTGATGAAGCTGAAATCCAGGGGGAGGAAACCGTGATCGCAGTCATAATGTAATGAACCCAACATGGCATAAAATCTGATAGCGTATCTGTATTCTGTTGATGTCTGACCTATTTCGTGCCAAGACTATGGCTGATAACGTTTAACTGTCCCGACGGGCCTGTAACCCATGACTTACGGCACGTCTCTCAAGAAAATGAAAGAATGGCTCCTTCCTTTTTATCTTCCAGTCAATCAGACAATAATAACAATGATTATGAAAGCTTGGGTGGAAAAGTTATACTTAACTTTCTGAAGTTTTACAACCACAGTACCTCAAGATTTGGGAAGCTGTGTGAAACATTGATAAAACAGAACGTAAAATAAAATATACAAATATAAACATTTTATTAAAATGAGTGCAAAAAAAGCTTTTCACATCTTAGAAAAGTTTGATTGGTCAATTTAAAATACTAAATGCTGTATTTCTGAAGTGTTTGGAGAGGAATGACAAAACACTGAAAAATCTATTTAATACCAGAAACACCTGGAAAAACATCTACCTTCTCGTTCATAACAAGACCACAAAGGTTTAACCTGGAGAGGCTGATTCTCAGAGATGAAGATGGGAAAAGGTTCACCGGTTTGAGATGGTGTGAGCAGTAAACAGAACAACATTTTCATACAAAACTGCAAAGCATTTCCAAATTTCATCATCCACATTCAACATCATGAACAGCCTTATAGTCTGGAGGAATCTCTGTACATTAAAAAAAAGGATGGCTCTGGATCCCCAGTTCGTAGGTCACTCAAACAGTCTCCTGGGTTTGAGTCCAACCTGCAGTAACTTTCCCGTGTGTCACTCCCCACTCTCACCTTGTTTCCTGTCTATCCACCATCTTGTCCTCTCCAATAGGGAGCCTGAAAAAAAAAAAAAAGCTTCAAGCTGGATACAATCCTATGACTCACATCACTGCAAAAACAGAAATCCAAGCAAATCTTTGTGTCTTATTTATTAAAAAAATATCTCTTTAGACTTGATAAGAGCCACAATCACTAGACGAGTCCAGAAAAATATCTTTTTAACTTATTTAAAGACAAAAATGACCTCTCAGTGGCTTGTAACAAGGAAAAAATGCCCCAATGGGGTAAGAATGAGTTGCAATGTATTAAGACATTCTTATTACAAGAAACTATATGAGCAATTTTTTTTCTTGCCCCATTGTTACAAGCAATTCAGACATCATTTTTGTGCTTTAGTATCTTGAAATGAGACGTGGTTCTGTCCATGTAGGTTGAATTTGCTCATAATATCAAGACTTAAAAAAATCAACAACAATCTTATCAAAAATAAGATATAAACACTTGCTTAGATTTAAGTTTTTGCATTGAGGCATCAAAGAAAGACAAAGCTCTGTAGTGGAAGTCACTGCATGAGCTCAAAATCACTTCCATTTGTGAACCCAGTTTGCAACTGGATACAGAAATGCAGGTTAGACCTCTAACATGCAAAGAGGAGACCATAAATGAGAAGAATCCTTTGACGGTGGACCTTTAGAAATGACTAAGTGAACAACTGCCCTTAAACCTTGGCTGCTCTTTGATCTTTTTTGAAGGGGAACTTTTGGACGGTGTATGTTGTGACCTAAAGAGGAAAAAGACCACCAGCTTCGTTATCAGCTCACAGTTGAAAAGCCAGTTTATCCTCAAAAGTATTTGGCTGTGTGAGCAATATGTGCTGTCCAGACAATGAATAATTTAGATTACACATATTCATCAGAGTTTGAAACAATAATATGTTTTAGATTCAACACTTGATTTGTAGTCCTTGCACTTTTTCAGTTGAATATAGTTAATTGATTCACAAACATCAAACTCTGTTTCTTGAACATTTTACACAGCGTCCTTGGAATGGAGGTGGTATTTAAACCTACTTTAGTCCACACCTCGATCCTTCACCCTGTTTTTCTCGTCCTTGTGAACCGTCGTCTGAGGTGACCTGTCCGATTCCAGCCCTCTGGGTATTTTTCTCTCTCGTTAACCGTCTGTGCCGGCCCCCGAAACTTCCTGTTGACATAAAGAGCAGTGTTTGGCTTTGTGTCATATATTGCATAAACACATAGATTACATGAGTACTGGCTGGTCTTTTATGTAAATATCTGTGTTGCGTGACTCTGCGGCCTCACAGAGGAGGTCGACTGACGCCGTGTTGGGATGTGGTTTCAGAAGTCCAGCCATGAAGAACGGATCTATTTACATGTTTGGTAAACTGTGTGAGTCAGCTCAGTTCAGGGGGTCAGGAGGATTATAAAAGGAGTGTGTGTGTGTGTGTGTGTGTGTGTGTTCAGTGAGAGCAGAGTTCAGTGTTTGTGTTGTTCTGATGCTTTCACCCTGTTTGTGGTGTAATTTGCTGCGGTAGGATTCAAACCTCTAATTGTTTTCCATCGAGTTTCTCAGAAAGCTTCCTGTTTGAATTCAATGCTACTGAATACAAAGTGCTTTTTAATGCAGTAGGGACATTTACATACTGAATAATGAAGCCACTTTGAGCCTGAATAGATTAAAAAAAAAGGAGCAGCTCAAAAGTTTTTCAGGCCAGAGAAGTTTTGAAAGATGTTTTCAGATTGCGCTGTTGTTATTTTTTGAGGCACAGGCAGTGAAACGGTGTCACTGCAGCAGGTACTTGAGTTTTCATTTGTTCAAAAAGCACACATGAGTGGTGATATTTACTGAGTGCTGATTGAAACTCACTGGACAGTGAAAGTGAAACAGGGTCTGCTGTTTCTTCAGGGCTTCTCATCCTGCACAGGTTTGCTCAGCTTCTTTTGACCAGAGTTGAACTTGAAGCGCTGAAACAAGTCAACAACAACATTAATCAACCTAATCATTCGTCTGCACGCTGTGGAACAAATCTGCAGGAGGATATTCTGATTTTCTGCCTTGGATTTCACAGAAACAGCACAGAGATACCCAGAGGGCCCGTGTAGTAAAATATAAAATGTTTGTTCAAATGTTTAATAAAAAGCATGGCAACAAACATGGCATAAGAACAATGCATGTTTAGAAAAATATATCTGCAAATGTATTTTTTTTTCAGAGTACACTATACATCCACTAATGCTCTACTCAATATGAAACATAAACAGTTCCAAAGCTTCAATATAGGATCACGGTAGAAAACAACACGGTCAGTTTACTCTAAATAATCTTCATGTTTGGATCGATTTACATCAGGGAGGAGGTACAGGGACACACTGAAGTCAGACAGGCAGATATCCTGAGGTATCCTAAGTTGTGTTCAGTATACCTTTTTGCACGTTGCTAGTTTTGAGCTGCTGGACTGTCACCAACTTGACATGAAAACAAACCCTCAGATGGTCCAATGTGTCACAGTGGTTTGGTTCAGACGCCATGATAAATGAGAACATCGACAGCCTACAGCTACTCAGAGTTAATGTGTAAACAGTGTCATGGTTTGAAGGTTTATTATACAAAGCTGAAGTGTTGGAGGCTTCCCTCTAACACCACCTTCCTGACCTGTATCCAGTAGAGATGATACAGGAGTCAAAAATAGGTGCATCCTCTTTCTTTACTTCAAAACTCAAAAGAATACCAACACAAAGAGTATCGCTGTAGAGTTGAGTTTGAGTGAAAGAGGTTTTGGAATGCAGTCATGTTGGAGCGGTGTCTCCGTATAGCTTAAACACTGTGTGGTTTCAGTGCAGACAGACGTGTGTTGTGTCTCTGTGTCTCCAAGTGTCTTTGAGGAGAAGCTCCGGGCTGAGAGGACAGAGACACCAGGACCTGAAGTGATGGTCAGTATCCTGCTGGATAGCCTCCTTTCCTGGGGTCGGACTCCGCACAGAGACGCTCTCCCTGACGCACCACCGCCTGGACCACAGAGTCAGGGATCGGTAGCAGCTGTGTGACGTGGTTTTTCTGGACCAGACCCTCCAGGACACTCTGCCATGGTGACATCAACACACAGGTGCATGGATGTTAAAGGTTTTATATCGCACATATGATGCTTAAACAACAACTAATCATTTGTCATTTCCTTTCCTTTTGTTCACCTATTACTTAAACTTAATCTTTAAAAAGTGGGTTTATCTCATTTTTATTTGGTTAAATATGAGCAACCTTGTCCTGACAAGCCAAGTGAAATATCTTCAATCAATGTAATAGAAGACAAAGATAAGGCCTGCATTACTTGCAAAGAGAAAATATTTTCTACAGCAGGAAGTACAATTTGCTTGTTTAGTTTCTTGCATTATGTATTTTTATTTCAAGAACTTTGACAAACAGGTGTTTTCTTCCATATTGTCATTTAAAGGTAGGGTCTGCAGGAATTTTCATTATTATTTGTTAACACAATATCCAAACTGGGCTCCTCCTCTGTGGCTCAGTGCCAGCTGCAGCACATTCCCACTGCCTCTGACTATGGCTACGTGAACACACCCACCAACCCAGCGAGCACCTGCTGCACCTTATATGAGCCACATTCACATGAAAAGTATGGGAAAAGAAAATTTTACTTGACAAGTTTCTATGAATAAATATGGAAAATAAACAGGTACATTTTTCATGGCAGATATTTTTTATTTTTTGAATCTTTTCAGGTATAATTGTTTTTCATTTAATAAAGACATTTTTCTAGACTTATCAGGTGATTTAGGCTCATAGTGAATCAAACTGACATTTTGTCTTTGAAATAAGAGATGAACTTTTTCTTAGATTTCAGTTTTTGCAGTGCGTGGTGCTCTTTTTTTGTTCCCCTAGAAGGAAAGTTGTTTAACTCATCTGAGTTCTTCTGCTTGCATCTTGTACCATCACTGAGCTTAAATGTGGTTTAGTAATAAAGGATGGTTAAGGGTGCACCAATCAGATGCTAGTATCAGGTATTGGTCCAAAACAGACTCAAAAAGTTGGACATGACAAAGTGCTGATCTATTCAACTCAGCTCTATGCTCTTCTGCACGTATAACAACCATGTGTATATATCATGTCACTGACACAGGTAGGTTTGTGAATTTCTCCCAGAAAGAGTTTAAATAGCTCAGCAGTTTGGTTTTATTTCATGTTTGTTTCACTAACAACCCTGACAGTAACGCTACAATATGTGCCATCCCTATTGGTCGATACCAAAGTCCAGGTATTGATATAAGGATTTAATAAATGGATAGGTGCATCTGTAGTTGCTTCGTTCTTTATTCCAAATGTTGTTTTTTATCCCGTCCTTGTGTTTTGCTCACCTTTTCAAAGCCCTGCTCCACCACGGTCATGTTGGGGTTGAGTTGGTTGTGAACTCTTGGCTCGGTCACGGCTTTCTTTAGGTCATAGTTAAAAAACAAAGAGTTCAGGATGACCTAGTTCAGACAGAAATGAAAAGGAGAAAGACTTGAAATGTTTGCCTGAGCGTGTGCAGCGTGGAGATGCATGTGAATGAGTCAGACTTACTAAAGCAGTGGCCGTGGTGATTTTAGTGCCGCCCGAGGCTCCCACGACCATTTTCACTCTGTTTTCTCTGTCAAAGATGATAGTGGGACACATGGAAGACAGCGGCCTCTTTCCTGCAACAGATAAACAGAGAGAGGCTCCGACTGCTTAATGGAGAAATGTCTTCTTTTGGACTTGTGGTTTGACGGACCCCAGGCAGTAATTTAACAACCGAGACACAGTCACGCTCACTGACATTTATTTCAAACGAGTGAAACAAACCAAAGAGCAGCAGAGAAACAGAGCCAGGCTTTAAGAATGAGGAGTGTGCTGATTGTGTTTAGAGTCCCTGACATTGACAAACACAGGAGTTAGTTAAAAGCAGCTGAAAACATCATCCTGGCTGCAGAGAGAGGAAGTATCATCCATTAAGTGAAATAAAAGGACAAAATATAGACAGTTAATAACATCCATTAACACAGACGTGTCCTAAAATCATTACTGAGCAGAGAGTCCAGCTACCACAGAGATGAAAATTCACTTCAGACACACCTGGTTGGATGAAGTTGTTGGGTGAAGGAGGGATCCCAAAGCCATTGGTCATGTGTGGGGAGCTGAAGTCGTCCATTTCATCGTTGAAAATTATCCCCGTGGATGGAGACATGACTTTGGAACCAAAACTGGGGAAATAATGCAGTTTTTTAATGATTTTGTAGCAAAAGGTGACATACAGTTGTGCCTAAAAGTTTACACCCCCCCACCCCCATTTCTTTTGGTCTTTTCTCAGAAAATATGAATGGTAACACAAAAACCTTTCTGTCACCCATGGTTAGAGGTTGGGTGAAGACATTTATTAACAAACAACTGTTTACTCTTTTTAAATCATAATGACAACAGAAACTTCAAAAATGACCCTGTTCATTTTTTTATACACACACACTGATTACAAGCAAATAGATCACAGGTGAGGATGGTTACCTTTAGTAGAAATTCAAACACATTTGTGTTCACTTTTGAGCATTTATCAGGACAAAACCACCAGAGTTGTGTAAACTTCTTATCAGGGTCATTTTTGAAGTTTCTGTTGTCATTATGATTTAAAAAGAGTAAACTATTTTTTTCAGTAAATGTCTTCACCCGGCCTCTAACTATGAGTGATAGAAAAGATTTTGTGTTATCATTCATATTTTCGTGGAAAAGGCCAAAAATCAGAGATTCTGCTGGAGGGGGTGTAAACTTTCAGGCATAACTGTATATTGATCACATAGTGTCCCGCTGATTTAAGGCTTTACTCTGAGGGGAGGTTTACTAGTATGAGTTATGAGCTGGTGATTCCTTATCTGATCAAATTACAACTATTACAGTTTCACATATTGAAAACTATTTGTCCAAAAGAGGAAAATGTTTACAAATTGGGTGAAATACGTTATTTCTTGTTTTCTAAACGTAGGATGGAGCCTCAGAGTCAGGATTATCTTGATCTTACTGAGGCAGACATGGCCTGAAGCCCAATTTCACTCTGCCCCCAGCTTTTATCTTACAATGTGTTAATCATGTCACTGAATTGAATCTTGTTCTAAATTAGATGAACATTTACATTTTCTGTCAAGGTCACAAACAAACCAAAGTCTATCTGTAAAGTCTCACTCAACTACATTTGGACTGTGCCTGTATAAAGCTAATGCTTCGTACATTCAGCAAGAAACTCAACATCTCTTTCAGCTGACGTCTTTAAATGAATGAATCCATCATGATGGATTGAAAAATGAAAAGATGAGACTAAAAGCATACAGGATGCAAATGCAGTATAAGAAAAGTTTTGGACTAAAAATGTTGTTTTCAGGTTGAATATGAAAAACAGTCCTGATACTATCAAGATCCTGACTAATTTTCTCTATATCGTCCTCTAATACACAACTTTTCCTTTGTTGAGAAGCAGAGTTTACTGATCTTTACGCAGCATGTAACACTGCAGAAAACTGACCACTTATTATCTGGTATGAGGAGACACCTGAAGAACAGGTGAGCTTTGATTTCATCAATCTGTGATGATACAACAAGGAGGTCTGAGCACATTTAATGACTTTTTTTACAGAAACCACTTGAGAAATAATAAATAGAGCATTCATATGTTACTTTCAAGGTTAATAAAAATGCCAGGAAGAGATGCTTGTTTTTGGTCATGTTCACAAAAATCAAATGTGGCCCTCTTTGAAAAAAGTTTAGACATCCTTTGACTAAAAGGTTGGATTCAGGAATAAAAGCTTGAATGCAGGTAAATAAAACAGCTTGTTCTCTATTAACACCAAAATGATGTTAACAATTTGGACAGTTTTTATATTTGCTGGTTTCACAGTGACAGAATAGGTCAGCTTTGCATGTCACCTCAACAAATGGATGTTCATATACTGAAATACAAATGAAAATAATGAAGCATCTATCAGGATCTTCTTGTTTGTGCATGTTTTGGCGCCCCCTGTCACTTTTAGAGCACTGATGATATTGATTCGGTGACTTAAAGCTACTGTATCTGACAAGGTTGATCCATATTTCTTTGCAAATCTGGGACAAAAATGAGCTGGATTCCTGATTCTTTCTTGGCAAATGAGTACATCTTGAAATCTGGACCAGTGTTTTCTACTCATTTGTAATAATTGAGCCTGTTTTTGTGTTTTCTTTAAGTTAGACTTCTTACTATAGATTAATGGTGCTGGTGGCTGCCACAGCGCTCCCGTCCTCAGCTATGACCGAAAGATGAGCGGTCCCGTGGTTGTCTGGGACAAAGTAGTCGGGCTCGTAGTAACTGTCTGGGTGCGTGGTGTCATCTGTTATTTTGCTCCTGATGCCGTCAGCAAAGAAATCTGAGGTCATGTTGTGGATGAGCTGAGGAGAGAAAAACAAGTCAGTCTCAGAGAGGACGTTTCTGACAGTTTGATCTAAAAATCACCACTGGGAGATAAAATCAGAGCAGCTGCTGACTTTCAGAGAACTTAGGAATGATGATTATTGATGCAGTCTGTCTGTGTGGGAGCATTTTACAGCAGTAGTATTTAAAGAAGTCAGAGGGTCTCATAAGAAAGCTTACATCTGTAATGTTGAGGTAACGTGGGTCCCCCAGTCGACTCCTCTTGGCATAAGCGAAACGAAAAGCCTCCACAATCCGATGGTACGTCAGAGTCTTTGTCTCTGCTGTTGACACGCTGGTGTCTGTGAAATTATATCCTGTAAAGCATCCACACAATAAGGTGTCAAGAGGAGATGAAGAACCACTGTTTTTAGTCGTTTCAGGTAATGAGTCCCTTGATCATTGTGCTAAAAGCTCACACCAGTGAGTGGCAGGTCATTAAACTCCTACTTCACATAACAACATGACACCTTCCAGTGATGTGAGCATGAGACCGAGCTCCTCCACATTCAGATACAAACACATTAAATCTGATTCTTCTTTGAAATTAATGATGCCACTTTCACTCGCGGCCCAGCCAAACAGGCTCTGGCTGAACAGATGGGTGTTAGTGGTGAATTAAATTTGGCAGGAAGGACAGAGACTCAGTTCTGGTTTCTGCGACCAAAACAGGCGGAAAACATTCCAGGGACGACCCGGGGAAACCTGACATCTTTCTTCTGCTTGGCTGCACAGGAGCTTGGCCGACTACTCACCATCCACTATGTTGAGAATGAGCGCCAGCACAGGCCCACTGGAGGGGGCGTTTGGGACATGCATGGTGTATTCCCCGACGTTAAGCCTCAGAGGGTTTTCATTCAGCACAGGCTGGTACTCTGATAAATCATCCAGAGTGATAATGCCACCTGGAAGGAGCAGGAAAGTGTCAGACGCTATTTAAAATGAAGAATAATGCTTACTTTTATAAATGTGATGTTTTTATTAAGACTTCTTCCTGAATGTTTTTATTTTAGGATCTTCAAAGAAAGAAAAAAACAGCAGACCTGCTGCCTGGATGTCCTTCACGATGCTCCGAGCCATGGATCCGTTATAAAAGACATCAGGACCCTCCTCTGCTATCCTTTGGTAAGTGTCGGCCAGCTTTGGAAATCTAACGATGTCGTTTTCCTTCAGGATGTTTTTCTCAGAATCACAAAACACTTCACTGGAAAACAAGAAAGAAACGAAGGAGAAGTTGAATCATTTTAGTGTTTGTGGCTGTAAAACTCAAAGCCACCCCTGACTGAAACCTTGGACTTTGTTCTTCCAAAGGTTTCATGTGGATCAGAATGATTCAGAGGGATTTGTGCATGCAGGTGACCAAAGTGATCAAGTGACCAGCTCACTCTTATGACAGTCAATAAGCAAAGACAGAAAAGGATCAATAATATCCAGAAACACATTTCTCCTGTCTGACAAACACTTTCAAAGTGACTTCACACTTTGTCCACAGGGGGCGCCAAAATTCACACAAACTGAAAGCTCTACAGAGTTGCTTTAACCCTTTAACTACCCCACCTGGAAAAAAAGAACAGAAACCTTTTTCTAGCATTTCTTATTGAGATGGGTGAGTAATAACCACAATCTTTTTTTTTTTTTGTAAACAAACCTTCTACTTTTTAAAATATTGATTTCTCCCCAGTGGCGGAAGTGTCACTCAGTCGTTACCATCCGAAATTTCATGCAAGTACCACAAACAGCAGGGAAATGCCATATAAAATGCCAATTTAGAAAGAAGTTAATTCATCATAAATATCCAGAGCACTTAACAGTTTTGATTTCTGTAAATATGCCACAAAATATTGAGAAATGTTATTTCAACCAAGGAAAATATTGCATGAAACAAGGAGAATATTGCATTTGAAATTTTTCATCTCGAAAAAATTAAGTGAAATGATTAATAATTATCACGTTCCTCTTTATTGGGGACTGAAAGCTACTGTGCAAAACATTCATTTTGCATGAAGAAAACTAAAGAACAAAATTCAAAACAAAAGCACATTTGTATGCCTTCAAGATGTCATCTCAACAACTTGACTGTGGTAGTGCAACAAAAAAAAAAGGTTTTGAGGCTCAAGAGCCATCACATACTTCTACTAAGTGGTAGAGATGGTTAAATCAGTTTAAGTTAAGTTAGAGACTCCTTTTATAGAAATATGGTCATTCAAAATGTGCTCAACCATTTGGTCGAGGAGATAGCTAAAGGGTTAAATTAAAAAGTTTAGATTTCATATAAAAAAATACTGGATTTCTTAGAAGGAGACCAAGTTTTTATTTTGTTAATAATTCTCATGTCTACATCTACTGTCTCACTGCAGCACAAACTGCAGCAAATTCAAGCAGGAAGATTAAAAAATGTACCTCAGGCATCAGCACTGCTGTAAAAATATTATTTTGTTTGTGAAAATAGATAGGCTATCACATTTTGTTCCTGCAGTCCTGCCCAAATACATCCAGTCCTCTGCTGGGATAAGATTAATCCAGATTTTTCTGCTTAAACCTTTTCCAATCCTACTGAAAAGTTTTTAAATCTGAGCTTTTGTTTGGATAAAAAAAAAAAAAAAGCTTATCTGATCATATCTAATTCCACAACTTATTTTTCTTCTGAACAACTTTTTTTCTATATCAGATCCACTATGTTGTTTTTTTTTGTTGGATTACAGTGTCTGAAAAACTGAGTCCAGAAGATAAACCAGCTTCAAAGGACTTTATCTCCAGAGATATTGGCGTTTTCTTTTACCTCTTTAGCCTTTTATTAGCCTCCTGTCAGCCTTACATTATGGGATGGACCTGCTCATCATATTAAAGCTTCTTGCTGCGAAAGCAATGTCACTACCAAGTGTAAAATACATCTGAATATGTGATCACAGTGTGAAACTGATGCAGCTTCGTTCACTTTGAAAATAAATGGAAAAGTTGAAAGAGCAGCTTTTGAAATGAGATCAGTCATTTCAGTAAAGTACATGATGTAAGAGATGTTATGAATCCTACCTGGCACACAAAACACCCCAGGTACAGAACAAGGTGGGTTTAATCACTTCTTTTTCAGTTTCTTAAAATGTAGATTACCAGTATGTATGTTGTGGTTTTAGTCATTTCTCATTAATCTGTGAGAAAACTTTGTTCAGGTGATGTGACCTTAAACACTGTCACTGCAGAAATAGTGCAACACTCTGGACCAGAGGATCTTAGAGAATTAAGTTGTAAAATTCCTTTAAAATCTCAAACTGCTTACAACTGCATATGTCATCCACTGTTTTATAAATAGCATCAGTGGCAGCAGCTTTATTTGAGAAACGCAGCAATATTTTCACTCAAGTCTGAGTTTTCCACCACTCAGATAATTCTGTGTTGATATCGTGTTTTTTTTTTCTTTCTTTTTTTGTTTTCTTCCAGTTTGGATTGGCTCATTAGTGTATTGTGGTTGTTGAGCTCTTGCGCAGCAATTCTGGGGCTCACAGGCTGACACAAAATTCAGCTCTAAAGAATTGTTGGACACTTTAGGAGGCTTGCTCATCCTATAAAGGCTAAATAAAAAATATCAAAGTTCTGTATTCTTTGTGGGTATTTTTTACACAGTGAGGGTTTTAAATAAAAAAAAAGTGAATCACTTAAATCAGATAAGAAACAAGAAATGTCTATGTCTGGCTCATTTGCCACATATGACACACTATATTCAGGTCTTGGGAAATAAAGGAAAAATATGTAGATGATATCATCAAACTAAAGACAAAAAGCTGTTACAATAAAAAGTTAATCATAAGGAATCTACTGTTTTGTTACCCATCATATCTTGCAATTTAATTATGTTGCTCTTATGACGTTGAGAACACAATAAAGATTTATTCTTTACAAAGCAACAGCCCCCTGTCCATCTCAAAGGTTTGTCTATAAAATGAAAATAATGTCACAATTCAGTGGGAATACATGTGTTTGAAACATTCAAAGCAACATAAATTACAGATGTGTTTCAGTTTTGGGAGTTAAAACATAGAAAAGCCTTAGTGATGAGCTGAAACTGTTCATTGTGAGTTTCAACATGTAAAAATAATTAACAAATACAACATACAATGATCCTGATTAAAGGATTATGAAGCAGAAGAAACCTTATTTTGTTATTGTCTCTCTTTTTTTGTTCTGCTAATGTTTTGGGTTACATAATATGGATTGAACAGGAGAGACAGAAATAAGCTTTAGGCTTCAGTCTGGTCCTTTCTTGTCGTTTCTGTTTTTGTGAATCCTTATTATGTGAAATGAACCCGTGGACTTGTGTGCTTTTGGAATCAGTGAACAAATTAGAAATATATTCTTCTTTTCTACACTTCAGCCCTGCCTTGAGTCCGTGAGTTTAAAATGTTTGAGTCTGGAGAAGGAAATAGAAGTTGGCCTACATGCACGGCACATCTCCCAAGAAAACTTTTTTGGATCATCGGCTGAGTGAGCAATTCTAATCCAGTAATTTAGAGCGAGCTTGGAGTTCAGTAATCAGCTCCTATGTGCATCAAAGAAGACAGTTTGCTTCGATTAGTTTATCTTGGCACTGACAAAGGTAAAGAGAAACTATCTGGCATTTTAAAAGTAAACTAATGAAGAGGTTTGTGCATAAAGTGGGACAGAAGTAATGATGGAGGCGTGAGGAAGCTTCTGGTAGATGGATTATTTACATTCAGGCAGGCAGTCAGTATCAAACTTTTCCTTATCAGATAACACCAAAGCTTTTTCACTACATTCATGCAACATTAAAGCAGTTAGTTTGCCCTGTGTTGTCTGTCTCACCACATGTTGACGTCCTTTTGAATGGACTCTCTGCTCTTAAAGATGGCGTGAGCCAAAGCTTTTCCAATTGGGAAACCATGACGTGCCAAGGCGATGCTGGGCTCAAACAGCTCCTTCCACGGCAGCCGGCCGTGCCTCTTATGTGCCATCTCATAACCACGGATCTCCCCAGGAATGGCAATGGACAATCCACCTGTCATGTAGAGACAACAATGAACTCTTTTTATCCTGCAGACTGTCTGACTCTGAAACGTCCACAGACAGTGTCACATGCATAAAGATTTAATATTTTATGTTAAAGTTCAGTTCTAAATCCATCTCCAGCTCTGAAACATCACACTGTTGTTAAAGTTGCTGCAACATTTTAACAGAAGACAATAAACCAAACTTTATTGACTGAGTCTTTTTTAATGCCTGAGTCTGGGAAACACTCCAACAACACAAGCAGACAGACAGTACCAGTTCGAGAGAGCTTGGTGTTGTTGCCAAACATGTCTACGGTGGCGTTCATGGGCGCTGTTTCCCTTGCATCGATGGTTTCCACCCTCCCTGATGAGCAGAAAATGAGGGAACATTTGTAATTTTTGCTCATGTTGAAGCACTGTGACTAATGACGCACACTCACCTGTGGACGCGTTATAGATGACGAAGAAGAGGCCCCCTCCGATGCCCATGCTGTGAGCATTCAGGAGGCCGACACACAGCAAGGCAGCGATGGATGCATCCACGGCTGATCCATTTTTCTTCAGAATGTCCCTGAAGTTACAAGAAAAACTGAAGATGCTGTACTGCTGCATGTCACGTGAAGAAAAACCAAAGTGTCTGGTGTCTTTTACCTCCCCACTTCTGAACACTTCCCAGCATCAGCAGCCACAGCAGCCTTGGAGTAGAAGTGATCCAAGGGCTGAGGAGTGTTGTTCTTCTCCAAGCCCATGAACACCCCGAGGAACAGGCTCACTGCAGCCACCACGAGGACCACCAGACCTGCAATCAGGGACTTCCCAACCATTTTCCTGTCAGGGGGAACCAAGACAAGATCCTTTAGCTCAGAAACAAGAGTCTCCTTCCCAGTCTCCTCATCACCTTTAGAGAGCACTGGTGTTAAGTATGTGTCAGCTTTAAAGCTGAGGTGTTTGTTATGACCCACTCTCTTTGTTATGGAGCATGACGTGTCGTCTTCAGGTGTGACTAAACCTAAGTATCTGGGTAATAAGCATGTGCTTTATTTGGAGTTGGTTTTTAGAGTCAAGGGCAGAAATTAGGGGCAAGAGAGAGAGAGAAATGGAGGGAGATGAAGGATGGAGGGCAAAGCTCATAAAATCACATTGATATAGTAAAGTGATTCTATGAGTAGAACTACATTCCAGGTCCATTGGGTATATTTATCAGTTTTTCTAAATATTATTTTCAAGCAATGACCACTTTTATATTGGGTCAAAGTAATTTCACTTTAATTTAGCCCTGTAAAACCCTAATAATCAGCACTGCTTTGCTCTAAAGTCACATGACCTACATTCCAGGTTTATGCAAGAGCCCCTCCATTGATCACTGGCTTAAAGAACTATCAGCTTGCCTTGTCCTTGAAAAGCTAAAATACACAATTATAAAGAAATTAGCCAAATTCAAAGAGATCTGGAAGCTTTTTCTTGTATTCCTAAAAAACTGAAAACAAAGAAGTTTTGGCAACTGAAGGTGATACTTACTGATAGTTACTGTCAATAACTTAATCATGTGATGTCAGGTGTGTGTGATTACGGATATTGCTACCCATGTTTTTTTTTGTTTTGTTTTGTTTTGTTTTGTTTTTTTTGGGGGGGGGGGGGGGTATTTTGTAGTTTGATGATTATATGTTTTGTTAAATTGCTTAAATGTAAATGTGTTCTGTAAACTTGTAAAAAACCAGTAAAAACATGTTTATAAAAAGAAATCCAGGCTTATGGTCTGCAAACAAAGAGAATATTAAGGAAATAGAGCAGTATTTTCTTTATTTTTGGTTCAATATATCTGAAATACACCCCTGATTTTTTTACTTTTGTCTCTCAGTAATCAACTTGGAGGCTGTTAAAACACGGGCTGTGCAGGAAAAAAGTTTTTAATTTGGAAAACAAAAACCGTGCAGTCAATTCATCAGAAAAACAAAGTGTTGTGGTTCAGTCCATCATTCTTTAAGCCTAGACTTCACTTTCCCAAAATGATGGATGTCTCTGCTTCCTCACTTTGCTCAGAAACTCTCTTCTTTCCTCTCTAACCTTGCATTTCACTCTGATATCAATCTGGCAGGCTCGCCAAAGTGAAGGTGAGAGTGATCTGTTTACTGATGCAGCCTGCGTTCAGCCCTGACTTGAGGCTCCGTGTGATTGGCTCCACCGGCAGTGTTGCCGTGCCCGGTAACCGTGTCAGACTCTATTTGGCTTATTTTTCAGGCAGCCTCACACCGATTGAGATGCCTGAGCCTTCGCCCAGCAGCACAGGTCCAAGCTGGCAGCATCTGTGATGGGAGCCTCTCGACAAATACCCGTTGGTGATACCTGAGCCAAAGCAGAGAGCGCTTCTGTTGTAGGCCGCACAGATAGGCGACCGACAAAAGAGCCTGCAGGCTGACGCTGCTTCTGCTCCTGCCACTGTGATTGTGTTTAAATCTAATCACCTCTATCCTGCTCTGGATCTCACAGGTTCAGAGCGGCCTGAGGAGGGGAGTTTATTCAATAGACAGAGCTGATTTATAGAGGATGGGGCTTCTACACCTCTTTGAGGCAGATCACAGATGCTTTTCTTTGTGCACATGTTCCTGCCACTCTCAATAAAAGCAGAATATTTAATGAAAAATCAGCAGGAGCTTGTTCGTGTTTATTCCTCACAGGTAGAGCCTTAAAGGTGTCATGCTGCTTTCTTTGTGGAGGGATATCCTCCCACACTCCTCCATGCTCCATGTTCCTTTCCGATTGTTTTCACACAATAAAAGGGAAGGCCTGTCTGCTCCTATACACTCAGCTACAAATCAAATCACAAGCCGCCGCTGTTCCTCAGCGACAGGTGAATCACAGCCCGCAGAAACACTCACAGCACAGACACGACCACATTACACAGCCAGGTGATGTCATGTGTTTTTCACAGCGGTGGCAGATCCTTAATAATAGAGGCTTTGTAGTGTGAGCTGTAATTATAAGTTGGAAATACAGATTCAGGATTGATAAATGTGTTTACTGAGGTGCGGATGAATTTACAATCCGAGGTTAGATACGTGTTCACAGAGCTTTCTGCTCGTGACCTTTTAAAAATGAAAGTGGTTTCACCTGCTTTAGCGCTATGATGAGGTCATTGTGAGTTGTGGCGGTGTTGTGGGAGGTTATTTATGACTATTTTTTGTAGAGAAAACGAAAGGAAATGAGGGTGAGGAGAGCATAAAGGTCCCTGAGCAGAATTACACTATTGGTACGCAGTCAGTACCTCCAGCTCTCAGCAGTGAGCACAGGAATTGCATGAATTGCTTTCTGTTTCCTGACTTTGAATATTGAATATTGAATAATGTGATGTATGTGAGAATGTTGATTTTTCTTCATTCTGTTTTCTGTATCTTATGCCCTGTATCTGTGCCTTACAGTGGTGTACCGGGGTGGTTGGACTCCGAATGTGTGGAGAAAGTGCTTCTTTGGAGCCCAAGCATGCTAGAGTGCCTTTTTTTGGGAGCCAAAACAAAATAAACCATGCCCTCTTGGAAGCCAAAATACAGGCTAAAGTGCCTTCCACAGAGCCTAAAAAAACTCTACATGCCCCCTGATTAGCAACAACAAACCCTCCAGTAATGTCTTGGGTACCTTCTTGGAAGCCAAAATGCATAAATGGAAGTGATTTTTTGGGGACCAAAAATTATGCTCATCCCATTGAGGCTAAAACATACTCTAGTGTACCGTCCTTGAGAGCCAAAACACAAATGTTGAAGTGCCTTTTTTTGAGCTATCACACACACAAATTGAAGGGCCTTTTTTTTAGCCAAAATTACACTGAAGTGCCTTCCTTGGGAGCTAAAACACTCAAAAAAGTGCCTTTTTGGAGCAATGACACACACAAATAGAAGTGCCTTTTTTGGAGCCACAAATACACTGTGCTTTCCTTGGGAACTCAAACATTTTCCTTGGAAAGCAAAACACTTTCATTAGCGGGCTTTTTTTGGAGCTGTTACACACACATATTGAAGTGCTTTTTTTGGAAAAAATTGCACTGAAGTGCCTTCTGTGGGAGCCAAAAGATTAAAAAGAGTGCCTTTGGAGCGATGACACAAATTTAAGTGCCTTTTTTGGAGCCAAAGAATAAAATAATGTGCCTTCCCATGGAGCAAAAATTTACAAATTATAGGGGCCTTTTGGGAGCCACAAAATAAACTCAAGTACTTTCCTTTGGAGCCAAAACAAATTCAAGGTGACATTTTGGGAGCCAAAAAATGCAATATGTTAAAATAAGATATGCCTAAGAGTTCAAATACTCACTAGAATACCTTTCTTGGTAGCCAAAATACTCAAATAAAAGTGACTTTTTTTGTAGCCAGAACACACAGTAGCGTGCCCTCTTGGTTGGTAAAACACACCGAACTGCCCCCTTGACTGGTTATAACTTGATAAATTTCCCTCTTGGCTGGCACAAATGTGTGCTGAATTGTCTGTGAATAGACAGAGATCTTAGTGCCGTCTTCAGTTGTGAGAATGTGCGGTATGAGCCTTTATTTTCTTTTCAGCACTGCCCTTCAAAAGTGTTTTCATGCCACTGATGCCGTCTATCCTGCCATATTATTGCTCATAACACATTTATTGTCATTTGAAGCAATTAAACTGCTGCAGAGGAGGCTGCAGTTTTGTTGATTCAGTAGTTTGAAGCAGACACGTCCAAAGTCAGGCCCAGTTATAGCCCCAGGTCCTTTTCTATACACCCCCCAGCTCTTATCCCACATATATCAACTGTAGCACTGAAATGAATCATGTTCTTTCGATTTTCTTTCAAGGTCACGAACAAACCAAAGACTATCTAGTGAGGTCTCACTTAGCTACATTTGGACTGTGCATAGGCTGCTTGTATAAAGCTAAAGCTCTGTACATTCTGTAGAAACTCAACTTTTACATCTGATGTCTTTAAATGAATGGATTTATCATGATGTGAAAATGTGAGAGTGTAAAAACACATTAGAAGACACAAGATGAGATTAAAGTTATAAAATAGTGCAGAATAGACAAAGAATGGGTGCATACATTTTTTTGGGAGAGCAGGATCAGAAATAATTGTGCCTTCAAATGTTGTTTGCAGGTCAAAATAGTCTGAATATGAAAAACAATCCTGATCCTGATCCTGCCATAAAACACATCCTGACACATTTTCTCCATATCGCCCCCTTGTAGTGAACATTTTCCTTGGTAAGAAGCAGAGTTTGCTGATGTTTATGCAGGTCGTAACATTGCAGAAAACTGACCACTTATCATCTGATATCAAGAGACAATAAGCAGTGACTAACTTTTACAGAAATCACTCAAAGAAATAAGAAACAAACGAAGCATTCATGTGCTACTTGAATATTTTGATATCAGTAAGAGCCAGCATATAAATTAAATGTAGCCCTCTTTAAAATTTGTTTAGACACCTCTGGTTTGGACCATACAGGCTAGAGAAAAGCTGGATGTTTTGTCAGTATCCTCTCTGCCTCCCCAGAGCCCCCCTCTTTTAAATCCCAAATCATATTTTTATGTCAAACTGAAGATAACAGCAACACAAGAGGGGGAAATGTTAGTGTGTGATGTGAAACGAGATATTTCATCAGCATTGCTTTCAGAGGGGAAGCTCTGATGAAATAAATCAGCTGCATGAGGCTAATACAGTCAATTAAGGGCACCAGACAATCTCAATTACATCCTCCAAGAAAGAAGGCTTCAGATTCAGAGCAGGGAGCTCCAAAGATCCAAATTCATCATCCAATAAAAGGGGTCACAACAGAATCAAGTGTCTTAAAGTCACAGTGAGCAGAGCAACAAATAACGGCTTTGTTTCTGTTTATTGTTATGTTCAGTTTCTTAGAAAGCAGGTCTGAAGACGGTGTGGAAACTCTCAGCTCTGAAATGTCATTTGTGCAGCTGGATGCATCCCTGAGTCCCCCATCAATAACAATGTGGGCCCCGTGGACAAAGATACTGATTCATGAGTCACACATGCTGCGACATGGATGTTGTCCAAAGGATGACAATGATTTAGTGGAGTTGTGACAAACAGGATTTGACAGCTTGTGCAAAGGCTGACTGCAAACAAGACTGTCAGAGGAGAAAATCACATTGCTGTGTGTATGTGAGAGAGAGAGAGAGAGAGAGAGAGTGAGAGTGTGTAAGTGGCCGGTGGCAAAGCAGAAATATGAGCAACTGGAGAAAGATGACAAACTTTGAGTTCATCTTCAGGATAATCTGACACTTCTGACAGAGTATGTCAACTGGAATAAATAAAACTTGACTTTCCTAATGTGAATGTTGAGTTTTTTAGGATTTAGCTCAGATTTATTGATGCATTGGTTTGAAGTTTGCCTCACATGTTGTATTTAAGCGGCTGTGAGGAGAATCTGTATGAAGTGGACAGCAGCGACTCCCTTCAGCCAACGGACTTAAGCAAACTGTTGTGGTGAAATGTTTGGAAAATGAAAGTGAAAGAAAATGGGATCTTTTTATGCTACTTTTCTTTGTTCAAGATAACTTTTATCTGGATTCAACACAATGAAGTAATGTATTTATAAACAGTTATTAAGTGTTGTTATTTAAAACTTGAAAACAAGCAAACTTTGTAAGTAGTCACATTTAGTGCTGCTCACAGCCCGGTGCTCTGAGACATATTGGTACCATGTGACGTAAGTGGAGCCTGGTTATGTCCTATCAGTGCTCATCTACCAAGCAGAGCAAATATAACCTGGCTTTTGATTTTATTGATATTTGAACAGTTCACTGCAGGATAACTTCTGCATGTGGGTTGGAATCATAGACTTTATAACAGATGGGCGTCTGTGATGTCACCCGTCTGTTTCTGAAGCCATGTTTTGAAGCAAAACAGCCGGCGCGGCCATACTTGAAATGGGACGAGTGACGAGTGCCCAAACTCACAGCCATTGGATGCCTGTCAGTCCTGTGATCTGAGCTGTGGCTCTGATTGGACAAGCTCTCGATCCTAATATCTTCCAAATGGCCAAGTTAGACAAAAATTCACCCCCCTCACAGTGTGTGCCGTTAGCAAAATTAACAATCCAGGAGACAGTTTTTGTACCAGGCTGTTAATATGCTAATTTCAGCTGTGAAAACAGCTTTTTTTTTGTTTGCCGTGTATGTGACTTCCAGTACTTCCAGAGCCAGACTCAAGCAAACACTCAAGGACCAGTAGAACTTTAGCCCTTCTACACTTTTGAGTATCATGTGGAGCGACTGCCCCAAAATTGTGAATAATTAGTTTTATCTGCAAATCTATAAGCCTGGCCTTCTTCAATTTGATTGTATTGTATCTATTTATTCATTTAGAACATGGCAAACTAAAAGCAAGAGAAAAACAGAAGGGGAAAAAGGAGTAAGAAATACAGTGAGTGATAATCAAAATTAAAGAAGAAATAGCATAAAAACAAAACAAGATAGTATCCTAAATCTGCATTCTTTTTCTCTCTCTCAGTTTACAGGCTTGAAAGGGAGTTAGGAAGAAGTAAACACTTATTTAGTCCTATACCTGTTAAATCTTACTTATTCTTATTTGAAATCATTGCACAAAATAAACCAATATTTAGCAATGCATTGAATGTCTTTGTTTAATTACTGATACTTGCTGAACTATTACTAAGGCTGTCGTTTTATTTCAACTTTGAAAATTCTCGCATCTCTTAACATTTTATTTTTTAGCATAAATGCATGTGTACACTATATCCAAATGTTTGAAATTTATATTCTTGTAGTTTTACATCTAGCTGTAAGACTTTTCTCTGATCACTCAGAAAGTCCTCACAGTCCCTTTAAACGCTGCCATCCTGTGTGTTGTTATTGTAGCTGGTGGCTGCAGAGAGGAGGGGGGAGAGAGGGGGGAGGGGGGTTGAGTCAGGGTTGGAGGGAGAGGATGGAGAGACGTGCAGCAGACGCAGCGATTGGTCGGACGCTCCACGCTGCTCAAACCTAAACAGCAGCGTAAAGCAGACACGACCGTGGGATGAAGCAGCCGGAGCCACAGTATCCTCTTCATCCACCCGAGACAGGCGCACACACACATTCACACACACACATTGACACAGCCTGAGGGCAGGAGAAGCAGAGCAACAGCGAGGAAGTGCGGGTGTTGCATGAGAGCATGGTGACAGATTAGCCTGTGGAGGGATATTGTTGTTGTGTTTCTGCAGCAGAGCCTCCTCACTCAGTCTGCTCCTGCTGCTCCTGCTGCTCCTGCTGCTGCGCGCCAGACAGCGCGGCGCTGCTCCAACCATCACTGAGGAGTCTGCTGACGGGAAAAACCGGGACCGAGCATGGGTTTGTCCTCTTGGTAACATTGTCTGAGCCTGCATCTGTTGACATAGAAAAATAATACCACCATGGGTTCCAGACTGAGCAGGCAGGGCAGTTTGGACAATGAGAATTTCGCCAAAAAGCGACGCAAGCTTCTGGAAAGCGGTGGAGAAAGCGACAGGAGCAGCCGGGGCGGAGGGGACTTTCTGTTCGCACTGATGCTTAAATCAGACAAACTACCGGGCATGCTGCGGAGGACCAACCACAGCCCGTACATGAGGAGAGTGACGTGGATCAAGGAGATCCAGAAGCTGCTCCGTGACCGCAGGATCGAGCAGGCGACCGACGTGCTCAAACTGCTGAGGAAGGTGAGGAAATGCTGCACAAAGTCAGACATGTTTACATCCTCACATCCTCCTCCTGCTGCTGCTGATGCTGCTGCTTTCAGCCTGAAACACAGCACCCCAGAGTAACAGATGGGGAGACAAAAAGCTGTGCATGTATTTGTGATCATAATGTGACGTGCTCTGCAACGCCACAGGTGCCTTTGTGACCTTTGACCCCAGCCACATCACCTCTGTTTCCTCTCATCTCTGCGTGCGTCCTCAGAAGTTTTCATAGAAAGTAGGCCACAGGCAGACTGATCATTGTACCTGTGACACATTGTTTTAGTGGCAGACTCAGTGTGTGACTCACTCTCACTGTGGGTGAAGCGCAGCCTGTGTTTAAACTGGGAAACGGATCCTTTATTATTGTTTCATGTTTGATTCAGTTGAATCTGACTCGGAACAAATGATGTTACCAAGAACGCCACATCCACCATCCTCTGTATGCACGTCCTTGTTTCCTCCTCTGGTCTCACCTCAGCTCAGGCTGTTCTCACACTGCCATTAGAGCGGCCTGCCCCCTCCACCCCTCTCCATAACTAATGTCTCTCTCTCTCTCTCTCTCTCTGTCTCTCTCTCTGTAATGGCCTGAGCTCCAGCAGCAACAATGTAAGCCCCAGAGTCCCCTGTTCCACGGCAGAAAATATTATTCTTCTGCGAAAGGTTTATTAACTCTCACAAAGAAAAAGAAGGTCACAGGAAGGAAAATCCAGACTGCTCTTATTGCCTTGGTAGTAAAGCTGCAGAGCTTTGTCTGTGAAGGAGAATTAATCACCCGCTGATATGATTGTGGGTTCATCTTTTCAATCATTTTCAAGCAAAAATATCAAACATATGTTGCTTCCAGGTTCTTAAAATGACAGACGTTCTGCTTTCCTCCAGCCTTCATGAGAGGAAAGAGAGAGACATTGGGTTTTTTTGGGCTACAGGAAATTAATTTCTCCAGTAAATAATCTGCAGATTTAACAAAAGCTTAATTTGAGTTGCAGCTCTATCTCAGGATCTCTTTTTGACGTTGCCTCACAATTAATTTAGATATTCAGAGAGGGTTCACAGATTTGCCTTTCAACAGACAAGCTGCTCTAAACACAGTTGTTGTTGTTTATGTTGGTCTATATTTGATGCAGGATCCACTTGACCGTGTCACTAAGTGCTCTCTTTGTGACCTACATGTTACACCACTCCTGTTCTCAGGAGATGCTGCTGAATCTTAACTCCAGGTTCACCCTGAAGCCTCCTCTCACCTGCAGCATTAAACACGTGTTTAAAAATATGTAGGTGCATCATAGATGTGACAGCAGCTGTTGCGATCTCATTTGTTTGCTCGCCCTCAGGCCCTCCTCTGTCTTCTAGCTGTCGGCCGATCCTGCGTTAATTAC
This sequence comes from Thalassoma bifasciatum, assembly GCA_008086565.1. Lineage (NCBI taxonomy): Eukaryota > Metazoa > Chordata > Actinopteri > Labriformes > Labridae > Thalassoma > Thalassoma bifasciatum. Next base: position 51,540 of record RPOG01001132.1, read on the forward strand.
TCCGAAGCCTCAACACAGGAGAGGGTGGAACATCCTTAATCAAGGCGAGGAGATAAACCGGCCGGTCTGGGCTCCATGACAGCTCCATCACAGGGGACACGGGCTCGCTTCCTCTAAATGAGCTCCACTTTTATTAAATACGCCTTACTTTATCTTTGCTCGCAGATGTCTGAGAGATCCTGTTCTCTGAATTTGAAAAGAGCTGCCGGTAGAGTTAATTGGTGTGTAACAGTGAGCTCTGCTCCAGATGTGACAAAGATCTGAGCCTTTACTGCAGATTTGAGAAGGATTTGTGGCATCCTGCTGTGATTTCACATGATGCTTGACGGCCTCTCAGCTTGGAAGGGAGATATTTTTATACCTTGTTTGACAGGAGGGCATAAGCATCTTGGGTTCAGACTGTTTACTGTTGCCCTTGTTTAAAGAGGAGTCGGTAATGTGAATCTGCCAACCTCCCACTCAAACTGTCATTTACAATCAATGCCGACTGTGTTAGAGAGGAGAAGGATGTGAACGCATGTGCATGTGTGTGCGTTAGTGTGTACATACAGTATGTACGTGTCTCTGAGGCTTTCTTCTCTCATTAAACTTTCATGTGCTGCACAAGTGCTTGTCATGGTAGTTTGGCTCATTAGGACCTTCAGGATGGACGTGTTGATGCAGGCTGAACACACAGCTCAGCTCTCACTGCTGCACTGCTGCTTCGTGTCTCACCACGCTCCAAAGGTCATCTGGAAGCTCTGCTTTTTATTGCTTTGATTTTTATATTTGCTGCAGATCCTTTTTGGATTTGTCATTTTCACGGGTAAGCTGCGACGACAGCTGTCACTTCTGACCTCTCTGCGGGTGTATTTATGTGCAGCTCAAATTTTTAAATCACATTTACGCAAAATCTCTTATTTAAAGGCAGCACAGCTGTATTTTAGGAAATGAAAAGGATTATGCTTAAAGAGAAGTGGAGTTGTGCAGAGGGAATAAACAGCTTGAGGATTAGGAGCATTTCTTAGTTTTCACAGGTGAAGTTTGAAAGGCCAGTCTGTGATATCAAAGACATAAAAAATGTTAAAGAGCACAGAAAAAAAGCTTGGTCATGGTTTCATACCAGATCAGAGATGAGTCAGGGCTTGTCGAGTTGTGTTAGCAGTGTTTACTGTGGCATGTTAGGATAAGCCGTGTGGCCGGGTGCCATGAAGGTGTTATTATTCAAGCCAAACTGCAGCGCTCCCTGTGACTCCCCCTGGACCTCACTCTCCTCCTCTAGATGAAACAGCTCCTGTCTCCTTTAATGAAATTTTCAAACTAAACACATCTTTTATCCTTCCCCAGTCACTTTCAAGCTGAAGATCTCTCCCCCCTCTCTCATACCTTTCCTCCTCTAAGCTCCAAAGTCACATCCTTCACTGTAGCCACTGCAGGATGTTTTTTACACGCTCACCTTCCTGTCATTAAATGAATCCTCTCCTCTGATCTGCTTTTCTAGGATCTCGGTTTGGAAGGCACTTCGCTCAACGACATCTTGTACAAAAACGCAGCCTTCCTCAACCTGGTGGACCCCATTTCCCACGAGCTGCTGCTCAGCCTGGCTCGAGAGATGCAGTGTCCAAAGAAGGTCAGCACCAGCACCAGCACCTCTTTTTGCTTCTTTAAACACCCACAGACGGTCGACAAAGACCAGGCCTCACAGTCAGAGAGCATTCACCAGAAAAGTCAATGCCTCAGTCGGTTTCCTCTTTGAGATCAATGAAAATCTGATTCAAAGATGTTTTCCTCTCTCATGTTCACAGAGATGTGGTTTAAAGACACTAAGCAGACACATCTAACACATGACCAGCTGGAAAAGAAAGTAGGGATAGACTGATAATCGACGCCGATTGGCCTTTTGACACATATCAGCTTCAGCCTTTATTTTTAATATCAATATTTGTTTGTTAAGAGATCAATTTAAAACTTGGATATTTTAGGTAGATATTTGGTCCTGCTCGACCTGATAGTCGAGTGATCATGTTCTGAAAACCCATCAAGATGACCCCCCACCTGGTGAGGTACTCAAAGACCACAAATTAGCTTCATCAACCATTCATTCATTCAAAACTCTTGTTTTCTGTTTGAAGTGAAAAATTTTCTATAATCTAATGACACAAATATTGTACAGAAGCGCATTTCCACCAGTTGGAAATTTATAATTGAAAACTGGCTTTGGTGACATTTATTTTCCTCTGCAAAATCAAAATTTTGAGATAAAAAGTCAAATCAATGGGATAAATGTCAAAATTTTAACTTTTTATCTCAGAATTTGACTTAATCTAACAATTTCGACTTTTTTAATCACAGAATTTTGACATTATCTAACAATTCTGACTTCTAATCTCGAATTTTGGCCTATCCCAAATTTCAACTTATCTCAGAATTTTAACCTTATTCCCTCCAAACATTGACTTCATCTTGCAGTTTCACTTCTTTATCTCAGAATTTTGTCTTTCTGTCTCAAATTTTGATCTTTTATCTCAATTTTTGGACTTTTTATCTGGAAATGTTGACTTTCTATGGGCCAAAACAGATCTAAGAATCTTGACTTTGTATCAAAATGTTGACTTTTTTTACAATTTTGACTCTTTATCCCAGAATTTTGGCTTTTTGGCCCAGAATTTGACTTTCATCTTAAATTTAGAGTTTAAGTCCCAAAATTTTGATTTTTTTATCTCAAGATTTGACTTTCTACAGGCCAAAACAGATTTAAAAAAGCCATGTTTTTTAATCTAAATTTTTTAAATGAATTTTCCGGGACAACAATCATAATATACAATAATCAAAGCCAAGTTTTGGTTTTATTTTTTTTAACTTGCTGAAATTAGCATCATAACAATCCCTCACCAAGTGCTGAAGTATTCTGAAATATACATTTATTTCACTTGTTCAAAAATGTAAATTATGCCTCAAAATCTTAAATAAGGCATACTTTCAATTTTACATTTAAATTTCCTGCTGACACAAAGGTGTGAGCCTCCCACCGTTCACGACCGCGACTAAAAGAGGAGTGCTACTGTAAATCTGTGGCTCATCTGTGCATTTCCATTCAGCATTTTCTGTCTGAGAGCACAGCACAAGCAGTCAGAGTTTCATGTTTTCCTGCTCAACATCTTGACAGGTTGGTGCATCAGAATAATACCAGTAGCTCAGTCTGACGCTTCATTATAAATATCTATAGTCTGTGGAACAAGCTGAGAGAAACCTGGACATTTCGGTGACTTTTATAAAAGCCCTCCGGAAATAATTTTACCACCTAAAAGGAGGACATGTCTGGCCAAAAGAGGACATTTGGCGACTCTACCTGACAGGAAGAAATAGCATTCAGACATGACCTATTTTGGCGCTGTTGATGTCATTAAAGTTGGAGTTTACAATAAGACATAAATCTAGTGGTTTGACTTTTTCAAGATCACTTAGAAAGTCCTCACTGTCCTTTTGTAAACTTATGCTTAAAGGCAATAAAACAAAGTTAAGAGTTGGAGTTTATACTGTTCAAAATTCTGACAACAGTATTTTCACTTCTACCGCAAATGAATATTGGTGATTGGCTTCCTTGACTGCTAATAATCAGTATTGGCATTGGCCCTGAAAAAAAGAGCTGACTCTAAAAGAAAGTGCTCTTTAGTCTTTCAGCCATTTTGTTCAATGCTGTTTGAATTTGTGGAGCTGTTTCTTTCAGTCTTAAGGTCATCCTCCTGAAAATGGATGTTTTATGTTAATATCGGCAAAATTACAAACCTCAACCCTCAAGGAAGTCAACAAAGTAGCTCATTACTGAAAAAACAGGCTGTTTTGTGGCACAGAGAGAAACCTCTGACTGTGGATATTGAAATATTTGGATGACGGCAATGACCAGCAGCAGTCACAACATGTTTAATGAACTGAAATTAGCCCTGTTCACCAGTGGCTGTCCTCTCTCCTGTGTACTTCCTGTGTTTTCCCCATCGCTGCACACTGCTGTGATTACATTTTCTTTCTCCACCAAGGCGCCTAAATTGCGTTTTGTTCAGGAGTGGCTCAAGGCGTTATGAGTAATAATAAAGCTTTTCTTTTTTACCAAGCAAGTTGATAAGTTTTGGAAAATGGAGAAAAACTTGGCAGGATTCAGAGTCCAAGAATCGTGAAGTAATAAAGTGTAAAGATGTTTCCTCATGCACGCACAAGCAGAAAATCTCATATTGAATGCTGAATGCTGCGGCTTCTTTCCTGTTTGTCTCTTTGTTCTCGGTGCAATTATGATCCCTCTTTCTGCTCTCTTTTGCAGGATGCAGACACCATAAAGTCCTCTGATAAGATTTGCAGACAGCTCATCTACCACCTGACCCCACACTCAAAGTGGCTGAGGCAGAGCATGTCCAGACGGAAATCCCAGGCCTGGTAAGTCCTCCTGTCCAGACGTCCAGTCTGTAATAAATCTGCAGCTCGGCACAGCAGAGAACAGGGCTCGGCTCCACGTCGAGCTGGAGAGATTTTCATCTTTGTAGCTGACATTGAAGTAGGACAGAGCCGGCCACAGGCTGACCTGACAAGAGCGCCATGGTTACCACAGCTGTCAATCATCCCCCTCTTTAAGCGCTCAGGTCCGTGCAGCGTATATGTTTTTCTTTTGGCCTTTCTCTCTTTCAAAGCGGAGTGGAGGAAATGTGTTTTCCTATTTGAGGAGAAACAGCTATGAGGGCTGTGTTAGAATCTAATTATGCTCCTCTTGATGAAAATGTTTTTGATGTGCATGTGATAAATGGAGTATTAGCTTGTGTACAAATAGGTTTTTGTGTGCCTGGGTGTGTTTGGTTACTCTATTCACGGACTGATGCAGGCGATCACAACTCCTCTTCATGTCGCTGCTCGTTGAACATCCAGCCTCGTGCTGCAAATAACGCTTTCATTTTCTGTGGGTGTAAATAATCTCTGAAAAGGAGACAATGAGAACACGGTGAGACGAGAGACGAGGTATCAACTCGCGGAATCAGAGGCGAGCAGAAGCATATTCACAGTCTTCTGGCAGAATCAGAGACTCCTCAGCAGAGACGCATGAGCTCGGCTTTGTTGTGCACTTGGACTCAAAATTCAGCCCAGAAGAGAAGAGACACGAGATTTAAGTGACTCTGACAGCATCTCTGAAACTCTGAGATGGTGCAGATACATATGATTGCTGAATTCGTAGCTGAAGGGTTCTTTTTTTTTTTTCTTTTTTTTTTTAACTTCGTCATGTTGTTGGCTTCAGAACCTGCAGAGAGAGACAGTCTGACACTGACTGAGACAGCAGGAGCAAGATGAATCATTCAAACAACAATCCTCCCTAAAACAGAATATTAATACACAAGCTGCTGTGATGGCTGCGCCTGTCGATGCGTTTATGAACAAATAGCTGTCAGAGATAAAAGGAGGAGAGACAGGGCCAGTCTGCTCTTCAATGGTGACAGCAGAAACACCTCACTTCATTTCTGGAGACACTTCTGTCTGTCTGAGATATTTAATAAAAGCAGCATGTATGAATTCTGACATGTAGGGCTATGCAATTAATCGCAAATTAGATTTAGTTGCAATATGTCCTGTTGCAATATTCTGATGGCAGACAGTGCAATATTTCTATAACCTGAAATGTGTCAAAACATCAGCTACATTTTTTTCAGAAGATATTTTCTGCTCGACACCAGAATTACTCAACCCTGCTCAACCAAAGAGACGCACAGTTAAAAACTACCTTTACGAAAGAAACAATCTAAGTGGTAAAAAGAGGCAAAAACAGCAAAGAGTAGCAGTAAAATCTAGTTTGAGGTGTTAAAAAAGCAACAAAAATAGGCATTTGGATTGGATTAAAAACCGAAAATACTCATTAAGTAGGACAAAATGATCCAAAAGTGACACAAAAAAAGAGTGAAAAGTGACTAAAATGACCAAAAAGCAGCAAAAATTGGCAAGAAAATTCTGGGGGAAACTTTAAAAAATTCAGAAAGTAGCAAAAATGGTGGAAAAAGAGACAGGAACAGTAAAAAGAGGTAAAAATGGCCAAAGTCAACAAAAGTGGCAAGAAATTTGGGATTAAACTTGGAAAATAGACAGTTTGTCGCAAAAAAATGGCCCAAAAGTGGCAATAAAAGAAGTGAAAAGTGACAAAATGGAAAAAATGTAGTGGATTGTTGTTGTTTTATCTTGTTATTAACCTCTTAAGACCTGGCGTCCACATATGTGGACATAACATTTCTGCCTCTCAGACCCATGGAACTACATTTTTTTTAAACTTTGATCTATTAGCCACATTAAGGGACACTTCCCATGCCAACTTTTGGTGATATCACATCTTTACAACCATTTCAGTGAGAAAAAAAGTGTAGTTATGAACAATAAGACTCATAACTAACAGCCAGTAGCTAACTAATAACACTAAAAAAATAACTTCCTGTACAACAACCAAATTTATTTTTTATACTTATTAGGTCTTAATGATCCTGATTAGAAAAGAGAAATAAAAAATGCACACAAAATAAATGATCAGGTCTTAAGAGGTTAATGTAGCTGTTCATGTCCTACAATGTGTCTGTTTAATACACATAGGATGGAAACCTAGACATAATTGCACAAAAAATGGCAAATGCAATATAGGAAATAATAATCACAATTAGATTATTTTTGAAAATCGTTCAGCCCTATTCCCAGGATGCACATTTAGTTTTCCATGAATAGTCATCAAAGAACCTGTTAGAGGTTTTATAGTGAGCCTGTGGTTGGTTGAATTTGAAGGACACTTCACATCTTGGGAAACTGGACTAACTTGATACTGGTGGAGAGTTGAAGAGTGTAAATAAGACACTCATCTCTTTTCTATAAATACGAAGCTACAACCAACAGATGGTGAGATTAGCGTAGCATTGCAGAGATATTGTAAGCATGAAAAAAAAAAAGACCAGCCTGGCTCTGTCTGAAGGTGACACAACAGCTCCAAAGCCTGTTAAACAATGTGATGAAACACATTTAATGCTTGTAAAAGATGAAAATGTTCAAACGTTATTGGAGTTTGATTTAGAGCAGGGTTATTTTTGGGGCTGTGTAACTGAACTGGTATGAAAAAAAATCACAAGTGGTAAAAAGGGGGTACCACACCGCTACAGTGTGAACAGAGATGTCCTCTGCTACAATGCAATATGAGTTAATTGAGTGAACTGCTGAGTTTAACATTGAGTTTACAGATCTAAAATATGAACATAGAGGTATTAAAGGTCTTTATTTCAGAGCTGTTTTTAACAGTAATGAAGGCAGTGAAAAATTCACCTCTGATCTAAAAATATAGAGGCTTTGTGGAAGTGTTAAAATCTGCTGTTCTTCAAGAATTCACTTAAGGCTGATTGCAGAAACACAGGTGAACAGGGCTTCACACACACACAGTTCTGGTTCCGGCTCTGAAACCATTTCCATTCTTGATTCTCAGAAACTTGATGCTTGTCCATGTTCACACCTGTTTAAGAGGGATGAAAGTGGAAGGGTAGCATTATGTGTTACTCGGGCAAAAGTTAACAACACACTGGCAGATAGTGGAGTCTTGATTTAGTTTTATTGTTTGTTCAGTAAGAAATCTTTGCTGCACATATCCTTTGTTTCTGCTCTCTATGCAGCCAGCTCCTTTAGTTATTGTGCACTGATTTTATTAAGAATGACTGAGAGAGAAATGCCATGCTATAATTTGATATAAAGTTGTTTTATTAACAGAAAGTGCTATTTCAGTGCCTTTTTTCAATACTATTAAAAATAAAAGCAGTCAACAAGTGTCTGCTTTAGAACTTAAAACTTACATGTGTCTCTTGGTATGAAATGTAAACAAAGACATCAGTTAAACAAACATAACTGTAAATAAAATTATCGAATACCTACTGATTCAATCAACACAGAATATGATGCGCCCATCAATGATGTTCCCAAGCTGGAACCGACTTTTTGTAGTTCTGGATGCAAATCAGCTTATTTCCAGTCTGAACGCACCAGCTGGTTCAAATTTCAGGAACCATAACCAGCAAGAAACTGTGCCAGAATAAAAGATCTCTTATTCATCTCAACTCACCAGTTCAAAAAAGCTGATCACAGATGATAAAGGTCTGTTTCTTTACCTCATCCAAACTCAAACAAGCTACAGTGCTTAACGGATTTTTGAGACCACCAGTCATAAAATCAAGACAACCATTGAGAACCATAAAGTGCTTTAATTTAGACTCTTTCTTTTACAGTGAGTTCTCTATGCTTCACAGTTTTTAACAGGAGAGAGAAGTTTCAAAGTGAATTTACTTTTTATTTCCAGCACACTGGAATTCTTAGAAAAGTAAATTAATTAAGGATGAAAAAAACAACCACTAAAAGACTTTTTTTTTCTTCTCAGTGACACAAGAAAATAACTGTAGTTTGGCAACCAGGAAATAATGATGTTATACATTTTCTTTTTTCTGCTTTCTTGTAGAAGAGTAAATTTCAATGGTCTTTGACCATTATATAATACAAGAGAACTGTAATCATAACATGATTTTTTAACTTGCTAGTTACTACTGATGCCATTTGATAAATTGGCATTCGTACATTATGTTTGTTTTAATTAAGTTCATGGTAAAGAATTAGCACACATGAGAATACAGAACAGTATTTTCTCTGATTGAGCTTTAGGTACATATGTGTGTGTATGTGTAGGTATGAGCACGAGAGGGAAGCGTGAGTGTCCTGATGCAGAGCAGAGTTGTTTTGTGCTCCTGTATCTGTGCACAGCTTTGTTGGTAATGATGCTCGACTAGATGATGTGTGTTTTGATCCCTCATTTGCATTACGAGTGGTCTTGTATATTACATGCTGTGTGACTTCAGTGTGGTACTGGAGCACTAGTTAGGGTTGACCTCCCATCACTGCTGGGTATTTCACACTCTGACTACATCCATGTATCATACAGTCTGTGACAAGCAAACATTAACCACAGTGTGGAAGTTTATGGGAACACATAACAAAGTGAAATGAACTCATTCATCAACCTTCAGAAAAGAACCATAAGAATCACAGCACAACCTCAGAGCAAAGTATCCATCCAGAAAAGTCAGCAGGAGCAGTGAGGACCAGTGTGGCACCAAACTGCCTCCATCCACATCAACAACAACAACAACAACAACAACAAAAACAGTTCGTTTTAAACCTCTGGATCGTTCATCCCTTCATTATCCAGCATTAACACTGCTCACCCGTCCTCCTTAATACGAGACAGGCATGTCTGACTGAAATTCCTCACTGACTTACCGTCTGAATCTCACTAATCTGGTTAATCTATCCATCTACTGTATTTGTGTTTTGTTTGAAATGTTGTTTTTCACTTTTAATGAAAAGCAGCCTGACAGAAAAAGTGACCCAGTGTTTCAGCTGACGGTACCTGAGGGATAATTTCATGTCAAAGTAAAAACTGTCAACACCTTTGTGACCTTTCTTCTCTCCGGTTTTCACACCATGTTCCCGTTCCGCCGGCTTAATCTGACCCTGTAATTACCTTGTTCTTTTGTCACCTGAACACTCAGCACAAAAAATTAACTTATCTTTATTAACCGCTGGGTAAAATTTAGCTTTTCAGCTGTTCTTATATTCTCTGCTTAACATTAGGATGTGCTTTGTAGCATGAAATCGCATTACAGCTTCCTCTGGGATCCATCAGTCATTTTACTGATTGCTTCAGTCCACTCCGGGACAATTTAGGATAAGAGAAAGTTCTCAAAAAAAGTTCAATATCAGGTCATTTATCCGTGACTAAAACACCCACTAGACATAAAGATATGGTATTTGGTTTTTTTGTATTTCTACCAGATGTAAACGATGAGATCTTGCACCCTAAAGTGGAGACAGTGCTGTGAGTGTGAGTGTGTGTTTTTCTGTCCACCTCTCTCACAAACAGAGTAATAAAGCAGAGTGGATTGAAAATAGAAGTGAAATGTCGGGAGACAGATGAGATTAGATGTCCCATCTCGTGTCTCTCCTGTGCAGTTTGGTTTCAGCCATGAGAGGGCCCAAATGAATAATAGAGCAAAGCTTCAGCGTCAATGACTCTGCAAAAAATCTGAAGCGTGTGAGCGGTGCAATAACAGCCCAGGGGAGAGCAACGAGCAAATGAGCTCCTGAAAAAAGTTACTTAATGCTCAAATAAAAGGGATCTTTATTACAGCTCTTATTTTTCACCAACTTTCTCTGAATAAAAATCATTATTTTCCCTCTTTTGTAAACAGCATCTCCTTATTCAGCATCATGAACATTAGTGCTTATTTTTCAGAGAAGTAATGTGAAAAACAACCTGAAAATAAGAGCGTCCTCATTATTTAAATTACAGACTAAAGAGCCAAACATGGGGACAAAAGATGCACCCTGAGCTTTTTTGTTTATTGATAATAAGGCATCATTATACAACTTTAATTAAACTAAATCCTTAATTAAAAAGTGCTTATGTATTACATCACTTAATTTACGTGTAGTGCATCAAATATTGCCTTAATGCTGTTACCATCTGTGTTTTATTTGGCTTTAATTCAACAGTCACTGTTGTGCCAAGAAGGGTAATTTTGCTCTTTAAAATCTATCAAGCAGCACATACTGGGCAGGGGCCTCAAATAAATATATTTTTCAGACCTAATTAATGACTCACCTTTGAATTTGCTTAGTCATTTTTCTGTCCCCTGGTGTCAGTGTTATTGTGAATATAAAGACAAAAAAGAAGACCTGTGAAGTTATCAGTGACACCCTTGTTCTCTGGTATCAGTCTAATCTGGAGGAAGGATAAAAGAGCCTCTCACAGAGGACGCCACAGACATCCATTTTTTGTGCAGCCTGTGCTTTAAAGGCTGAGAGCGTCTGAAAGGACGGACAAAGAAGTGGTTGTGTGATCAAACTCTGTTCACACCTGCAGAGGAGGCTCAGCAAGACTGAAGCCATTAGGACTTTTGTGCCTCTGGAGAAGATGAGATTTGTGTCATATGAAAAAGAGTAAGAGAATAGAAAAGTCACTTTGATTTAAAAAAAAAAAAAAAAAGACGCAGCAGCCTTCACTGTGTCTTTATGTCTGATATTTTATGTTGGACAGACAATTAAATTCCCTTTCAGCCTGGCTTCAAGTGGAGGTTTTTAACTCCTCATACTTTTTATCTGAGTTTTGCAAGCACAGTAATAATAGCTCTCTAATGTATCAAAAATCTGCTCCTCAACCCATCACCTGCCTCTAAAATGAAGCTGTTAAGTGCTGCTCAGGGGTCATCCGTTCTCAACACCACCAAAAAAAACACTTTCAAGCATCAGCAGCGACAGGTTCTGCAGTGGATGTCACAGTAAGTCACCGTGAGCCAGAGGATGCTATAATTCACCCTGACACTGAATCAGAGCTACAGGCCGCTTCAGCAACAGCTCCAGTTAAACACACCGCAGCCTCGGGGGGGTGGGGTAGGAGGGGTGGAGGGGGGGGTTGTGCCAATAAATAAGACCGACTGGGAACAAAAGGGCAAAGTGTATAAATAATGCATACATATTTTTGTATTCAATTTAAAGGAACAACTGTGCTTCAGGAAAGTTATGTGCTCATATTTGTGTTGGTTTGAAAAATATTCTGAGAGCTTTCATGATTTCTAAAGCACCAAGGGAGGTAGAGGAATTATACCTGTCTTTATTGCACTGCCATGTTCACTTCATAATCAACCCATTGTACCTTAAAGAGGGAGCATTATGTATATAATGTATGTATATATTATATATACTTTTCAAACATGGATACGAAGTAACAAAGCTCTATGTTCTGCAGCTTACCTTCCAGATAAGCAAAATTTCACAGTGGGATTTGTTCATCTAGGGTAAGCTCTAAAGAAAAAAATTGACCCACTAGAAAAAAACAGACTGCATTTTGGAATCAGCATGCCAATTTAAGTTTTAATCAGCATAAAAATCTAACTCAGGGGTGTCCAAACTTGTTTCAAAAAGGGCAATATTGCATACTGTGAAAATGACCAAGGGCCGACGGCTCTCACGAAGAGGTTTCCTAACAGTGAAAGTAACAAATGAGTGCTTGATTTGAAAACTGTTTCATTTTGGCAGTTTCTGTAAAATACAAATAAACAAACAACCAAACAAAAAACTGTCTCCAAGTTTAGTCAAACATGCTGGTGTTATCATTGCAGACCTATGAGATAAAACCAAACCTGAGAAAAATGTCATTTTTTATGGCAGAATCAGGATCTGGAATTTATCATGTTTGTTTATAAGACAGTTATAAGAACATTTTCAACCCCAAATATTTCTGCATTCTGAACCATCAACTTTTGTCTTTTCTTCACCATTTCATAACTTTACTTCAGTCCTTTGTTCTCTCATGTGTTTTTTTTTTTTTAAATGAAGAGGCGAATGCACAAACCAAATTTTTGTAAGATGTTACCAGATACATTTAGTTTTTTTTTCAAGCATCTGACAGAAACTGTAAATGCAAACAATTAGAACAGGATTCATTTGTGTTACAAAATTAATACATATTAAAATGAAAGCTGGGGGCCACATGAAAATAGACAGCGGGCCACAATTGGCCCTCAGGCCTTAGTTTGGACATCCCTGATCTGAGTTTTTTTTCAAATTGTCCTCCAGTGTTTTTTAAGAAAACGAGCTCCTTTAGTTAAAAAATTTGACGTGATAGAGAAATCTGAGATCAGCTTTGGATTCAGCACCTAAAATTAGTTATAAACAGCTGTCAGACCTAACTCAGCAAAAATTGTGTGTTTTTTTTGTAAGGGAAGCTCTAATGTTGATTACAAATATTTCATGTGATCATTTTAACCCTGTGCTGCATAGTGGTCACTACAGTGGACACCTATCAAAAAGTTATTTACTCCTAAATTAAGTGGTTCATGTGGTGGGAATTCATATTAGCCTGTGTCAAGATATTTTTATTCTTTTTAGGGCCTGAAAAAATGTTTTCAATTTTTATTCCAAACCTAAATGTTATAGACAAACATTTGAGGGTAAAAAAGCTTATAAACTATAAATTACTCAGTGTTCAAATGGATGAAAGAGCGTTACAATGTTTCGCAAAGCATTAAAAGAAAGATTATTCATGAAATTACCAAAAGAAAAAAAGAAAAGAAAAGAAGTCAAACAAAAAAATAAGTCATATTTACATTAAATTCACTGTTTTTTGTTGAATGCTCAGTTACAAGTATTTGCATGCCTTAAGACAAATAAAAACTCAAGGGAAAAACACTGACTTTCATTATTCATGCATCAGAGGGTTAATGCAAACAAACCGCAGATCTGTATGAAAGTTCAGGAGCTGTATCCATAGGGAAATATTAATTAGTTGTCTTCACAAAGCCTCTTAAAAAGACACTCATCCATATGTATTACCACTAAATCAGTCACAGGCTCCTCACAGTCTGAATCCTGATTAATTAGTTTTTTTTCCCTGAACACCTCCAAGCGTTCATCCACCAGCACAGGAACTGTTTTCAGTCACTGTCTTCTGAAACCACCTGTTGCAACAGTATATTTTAAAACTCATGAGTCACAGTGACTCCATCATTTATTCATGGTGAGCAGCAGGAGTTCATACACCGTATTTATCATGTCATAAATAGTCATGAATGGTGCATAAGTGAAGCGAGTGCCTGTGTGCCGTGGACTGTTGTGGTCGTACAGGTGAGAATTAATCTTGAGTAAATCAGTATTGTAGTAAAGAAGAAGGAAATGAAATTGAACATCAAACCTCAGGCTCCCTTTTTACCAAAGCTCACCCAAACTGCTTTTTTGAGTTTTTTGAACAACTTGCTAACTTTAAATGAACCGTGACAGAAAGCATGACTTCTTTTCGTAGCGGAGCATTCCTAAAAGATTAATCTCTTTCCTTTTCTGTCCTAGAAATACAGTTGCCAAGTCTCTTCTTTTATTTAAGTTTAATCTTTCTCCAAAAAACCCTTCATAGATTATCTTCTAAGCGCCGAAACATTCTGGGCCTGTGCTGTAAGGAGCTCTGTGCCGCTGGCCGTCAGAGCCGTGAGCTCAAGCTGCTGGCTCATTTCGGATGTTTTGGCTCTTCTGTTTGCACGAGTAAATCCCCATGCTGGAGTCTCTGTGTCAGCCTTCCGCTTCGTGCGGGCCCAGTCACCCCACGCTTTGTACATACTAAAAAACAGGCTGATGAATATTGACCCAGCACTGGTCGATGAAGCTCGATTGTAATGGGTTCTCTTGGCCCGGTACCAGAGGGGCTGTTTGACTCAGTGAATAGATGGGTGGTTGTGTTGGTTTGACGCAGTCGGCAAACAGTCATGAAAGAAACATCAACACCAGAGTTAACCCTCGCAGAGCCAAATCAGAGTGTAAAAGACATAAACACTTGTTCTTGTGTCACAGATTACACCTTTTCATGTCATTCAAGCTTGTTTGTTTTCCTTCTCTCATCAGTCTCAAGAAGACCCTCCAGAAGAAGCTCTCTAACGATTCGGTCGACCTATCAGGCATCCCCCTCTCCACCCGTGATGTCCGCCAGGTCGCCTTCTACCTCCAAAACAACAGAGACAGCGTGGTGGCCGTGGACATCAGCTTCACGGAGCTCCACGATGAAAACCTGAGGATCCTCCTGCCCTTACTGGCCTCGCTGCCCAAACTCAGCACTCTGGCTCTCAACGGAAACCGCCTCACCCTCGGTATCCTCAAAGACCTCACTGAGATGCTCAAAGACCCCAAGCTGTTCTCCAACCTGGCCTGGATCGACCTGGGCAACAACGTGGATATCTTCACCATGCCGCAGCCACTTCTGGTGGCGTTACGCCGGCGCTGCAGCCTGAAGAGCAGCTTACCCACAATCTACGAGTACACCGAGGGTCAGCCCTACTGCTACCACCTGGAGACCTCCATCGAGGAGCCCAGCCACTACGAGGAGGAAGAGGAGGAGGAGGAAGAGGCAGATGAGGAGGAAGACGACATGGGGAACAGATTCGGGCTGGAGCCGTGGTCTTTAGAGGAGAAGCAGCTCTCCAAAGACTTCACCCTCCACTACTGTGAGAGGTGATGGAGCCTTTCCGCACACAGGCTCTTCACACTGTGGTTGAAACGTCGTACCACCGCAGTCTGATACTTCCTTTGCCCTTTTGCCCTCACACCACGAGCCCGGTCAACCTTTGAGGCACGAGGGAGACCAATGCCCACATTGTGAACTTGTAACCACAGCTCCCAAGCGATTTCTAACCATCTCTGAGTCAACCCACACAAGATGACAGCCAAGTGAGGACGGTGGACTTACCGTGTTGGTGGATGGTGTTCCTGGGAACGAGATGCGGTTTCATTGGAGGGGGTCCGGATGAGTTAAAAAACCGGTACTCTCTATCTCTCTCTTTCTCCCTCTCTTTCTCTCTTCCCCTGTCTTTCTCTCTCTCTAAAATGGCAGCTGAAGAGCCAATCCCCAGGAGGTTTCGATCAGTTGGTTGGATGGAGGAGAGACATCCCGGCGGTGGCTGAAGTGAATCTGGAGTCACTTTGGAAACACAGGGTCCCTGTGGGTTCTCTACCAGGACTGAGACTATCTCTGGCAGGCAGGGCCTCGCTCCACATTGTGTGTTCTCTGTTAATCTCTCAACAAAAGCTATGACACAAGTTCAACAGACTATACAGCCGTCGACCCGTCACGTGACGCCGGCAAAACTGCTAGGTCAAGACTTTTTGCGTTTTCCCCCCCTTTCCAAATGTCCACTTGTGAATACCCACGCTGCGCCTGTGTAGATGTAAATGAGGACACAAAACATGGCTCTGTTGTGTTTCCACGGGCTATTTTTGTGCACTTTAGGTGAACAAAGCAATCTTAGAGGAGAACAGGTAGGACTCTACAATGGATAGGTTGTTTTTTTTGTACTTGCCTAAAAGCTGATCTTCTCCTCTTTGTAATTATGGAGCTGTTGTAATCTTCACATTTAGTGCTTCAGTTTATTAATGGCACTATAGCCAACTGTTTTTATGGATCACTTCGTCTGAGCACTTCCCAAACTGCCCATCCTACTGCCGTTTGTCTCTATGATACGTTGTCTTATCCATTTATTGATGTTCTTTCGTGACCCTGTGTTGGTAATGAGACAGCCACGACTGTTATCTATTGGTTGACGTCTGTCTACGGTAGCACATAATGATGAAGTTAGACTGACGGAAACACTGAAGAGCACTTTAAAGGGACTGTTTCTTTCACTTTTGAATTTCCTAACAGCATATACTCCGTGTAGATTGTTTCTTGCAGCAGATATTTAGGAAGCTGAAGCTGATACCTCTTTACGGTGACCAAATGGCTAATGATTGTTAGAAGGCTCATTGAAAGAAACATACCTGCATCACCAGATATATAATAAATGTTTAAATGTATGTTTTATGTGTTTGTACAAGATAAGTGTCTGCTTACTGCTGTGATTATTTGTGTTATTGTTTTGGTGTTTTGTCTTTCGTCCAACTCGGTAATTATAATAATGATTAATAACTTTGAAACTGAGCACAGTGACCTCCTGCTGAGTGGGAAACAAAACAGGCTTGTAGGATTACACAACAAATCAGAAAAACAGAGCAGGAAGTTCAATCAGTGGACACACTTTGTGTTAAATGTTTAAGTTTGTTGGTGGAGGCAGCTGTCCACTTGGTTTGTAGTTTATGTTTCTGTGTCTCAACGTCAAATTCTTCCTTGTAGCCTGTGTGTACTTGTCTCATGCCAGACACTGACTGCCAATAAAAGAACTAAACCGAGAAGTACTCTCTGGATTTGTTTTATTTTGAAGGTCTTCAGAATAAAAAGTGAGCGTACTTGAACATCTGGGTCACAAGCACAGAACCTGCAGCCGCCCACACAAGCAAGCGGAGGATTTATTTATGCAGATTAGTCTGTAAATAGGGCAATAAAAAACAATCAGCTCAGGCTGTGCTGTTTGGGATTGGTTGTTGGAGTGCTGTACTTGTTTTAGAGCCAGCGGATCATCTGAGCCGCTCTGTGCTATCAGGGAAAAGGCCTGAGCTGACATGGTTTGCAGCAGAAAGACAGAAATGCTCATCACATGTGGCTCTGCTCATGATCCTCTCCTGGCAACTGTTTGTTCGTGCTGCCAGACATGGAAATGTGGCATTTGCACCAGGTGTCTCCTTTAAGGTCAGGGCACAGTATGACTGTCACACCCCCCAAGGTCCAAATATCATGTGATGGTGCAGCAGGGCCCGCCCCTGATAACTCCAGGAGCATGTAATCTGACCTTTACCGATCAGGACGCATTTATTTCCCTGGATTTGGAATTTAATAACAAAAAACATTTTTACTTTGTTGTTTGATCTCAAAACATCTACCATGCAGGTCATAAGGCAGAAACATGAATTGTAATGTGTCTCTTTTCCAACTTTCCCACAAGGAGCTGCTCTCCTGTGCCTCACTATTAGATCTGATTATCTAGCCCCAGCTGCTGCATGCTCCGGCACAAAAATGGAAAATAAATTATGAAAAACAGCACAGAGAATTTGTCCAGATTGTTCCTGCATAACTCATCTCAGAAGAAGATGGATTTGGTGACATGATTTAAGCAGGACCGACCGTGGGTTGGAGGGATGTAGCTTGGATTTAGATGTTTTTGACCTTTGATTTCTCACATATGATGCATTTGACTCTTCCTCAGCTTCATCCTGTCTTACTCACACACCTACTCTGAGTGACTCAGCAAGTTTACAGCAAGGAAAATATGAAGCATTGTAATATGGGGATGATTCACACGTTTCCCCTTTGCATTCACGCCATCTGTGATAACAGCCCATCAGAGTCTGGGAAGATGATTCATTTAGACCAAGATTCGCAGACTGAAAATTGTCTTTTCACCTGTTTTAACTGTTTAAAGTGACATTACGGTATACAAAGCATTCAAAAACATTTATTCTTTGAATATAACACACACAATATTTATTCCAAACCCTACATTTAATGATAACTGAAGCACATTTATTAAATGTAAAGGTAAATGAAGAGCTCCAGTATGCTAGGAATTTGATACTGAGTGAGAAGAACAAATAACTAAGTCAATAAGACTCAAAATACCCTTCTTTGTATTTAGGGTCTCAAAACAGTTAAAACAAATGAACCATGTCTTGTGTGAAAAATGAAATGCACTAAACTGTTTGGGTTTACAGTGCATTGATGCAAAAAATCCTGAAATCTCAGAAAGTGTTTGAAACCTGAGTTGCTATCAAAGAGAAAGACAATTTGTCAACGGGGGTATTATGTGATAAGAATAATGTCTCAATTCAAGAAACTTTTGTGCTCTGCTATCTCCAAGAAAGACATTTTCTGGACCTTATGGATAAATGTGGCTCTAATAAGACTTTTTTTTTTAAGTAAAAAAGAGACTTAAACAGTTGTTAGATTTCAGAATTTGCAGTGTAGGGGTTGAAATGACTCAGCTCAAAGAGTCCCAGCCGGTTAATTAAATACAGTCACTGATGTTTCCTCAACAACATGTCCATGTTACAGACCACGTACATGTGTAACAGCTACATGTTACTGTGAGTGTTCAGCCACCAGTTCTCTTCTCAGTGATTTTCCAGTTGAATAAAACTCAGTTTTTTGGAGTGTTTGTGGTTTTGTGTCCACAGAGAGGTCTCCTTGGTCTTCAGCCTTAACTGGTGTCAGCTTCTCTGTGAATCAGTAACCAGCTGCTTCTCCCATTTTCCTGGCATCGGACACGGCAGAGATACAGCCGTCCTCTTTCTCCACAGCATTGACCACGTTGTAGAACTGTCTGGTGGAGCCTTGTGTGTGCCCCATCGCGTTCAGAGCTTCGATTACATCCTGGAAGACAAACAGGAGCCGGGCTCAGGTGCTGCACTCTCTCATTTGACTCTCATTCAGGCAACAACAACATGGACAAATAATAACAAGTGCAATAATCACCAATAATTATGTCAGTACTTGTGCAATATCCATCATTTATCATTTATTTATGTCAGTACTTTTGCAATTTTCCATACCTATCTCATCATGTATATACCACACTTTTTCAGTAGACTGTACATACTTAATGTTCTATTCTATACATTTTTTTATTTTATATTTTTATGCTTAGATTTCAATTTTTGAGTAAGACACTTATGCTTATAACTGTATTTTCTTATATTTCTAACACTTTCTGAACGGGAGTAACTGTATACTAAAAAGCAATTTCCCCCAGGGGATCGATAAAGTATTCTGATTCTATAAGATGTGACAGAATTTTATTGTCCCTAGTAGAAATCCTAGAGGCAGACAATTGAATTGAGAATTGAACTGAAGGTCAATATGTAACAAAAGAAAGAAGCAGAAACATGATGGTATTACAATGTCGATGGTAGGCTACTGGCAGCTACACTGAGAAGCAGAAAAATGGATATTGAAAAGTAAAATTACACCTAGTATAGGGCTGAACGATATGGACAAAATTTCCTATCTGGATATTAATACCAGATATCTGCATATTTACATGATACAATATGACTCTGGGATAAGAGAAAACTAAGCATTTTTCAGAAAAATAAAAGCACCATAATATAACAGGATGTGGAAAGTGGAGTTAATTGATTAGAGCTCACTGTCAGTCATCAAAATGAACAGAAAGTCACCAATAATCATGTGACTGTCTGAGCTTTACATGCAGGGTGAGCTGAGAAAATCTACATCAGTGATATCTTTGATATAATCGACATTGGGATATTAATATCTTGAATTTTCATATCTCGATACCGATATGATAACAATATATCTTTCAGCCCTGACCTAATATAAAAACTGCTATGGATAATTATCATAGTTGATAAATATAAACTATTTAAGCGCGTTACCTTATCAAACCTGGGCTCAAACTTCACAATATTTCGTGGGTCGACATAAACAACAGGAGTGGCGATGGCCTCCTTCAGACTCTTCCCAAACCAGAGGTGGTTCATGAGCGCCTGGAGGAGAGACAGGTACACAACATTTCAATCTGTCTGATGGGGAAGTGATGATTACTGGATGGAATATGGACACACTGGAGACACTTGAGGAGACGCTCTCGCTATGACAACAGTGAGGGGCATTAGGCAGCAGCAATTTATCTTAATAGCACTTAGTAGGATTGCCCTTGATACGCACCGAGGCCATCCCAGTCGTGATCATTCCCGCGCCAGTCGATCCAATCACCAGCGTCTTCGTCGGAGACTTCAGCACAGTGGGGGCCATGGAGGAAGGAGGCTGCTCCCCTGTGTGCACAACAAAAGCTTTGACTGACTGGCAGAACAGACTCGTCAGTGTGAGAAGAATGAAAAGAAAATGATTATAAATGCATGCAGCGGGGCGTCTTTGAATACGAGAATCAAAGGCGTCAATCAGAGCATGAAGGGCAGTAATTCAACCCTGACATGTACTTTACCTTTGTTCACCAGTTTTCTACCTCTGTACAAAAATACCATTCCTTTTGAATATTTTGTATTCAGACTCTTAATAGGATGCTCTCTTAACAATGGCAAATCAAAACCATTTATTCAATAGAAACTGGGGCTCCGAGTTTAAATATATTTATGTAAATTGACTGGGTTGGTTGTTTTTTTTTTTAGTAATTTTGCTCCAAAAAGAAGAAACTGTCCTTTGCGGTGAAGTTTTCTCTCTGGGATTCATAATCTGAGGCAGAGGCGTACAAACTCATTCAAGCCCTTAGTTTTATCACCTGAGCATCTACTTTTATATTTCTGTTTTGGCGTACAGGCATGCAAACATTTGCTCATCAGTGTTGAAAGACAAGTACACATATCTAATCAGCCAATCACATGACAGAAACTCAATACATTTAGTCAAGCAGACATGGTGAAGACAAGCTGCTGAAGTCCAAGTCTTCAGAATGAAGACGAAAGGTGATTTGAGAGACTTTGAACGTGGCAGGGCTGAAGGATGCTGATCTACTGGGATTTTAACCCACAACCATCTCTAAGGTTTGCAGAAAATGGTCCCAAAGATTGGGAAAATGCCCAGTGAGCAGAAGTTCTCTGGGACTAAATATCTTAGTGATGCCATAGGAGAATGGATGGACTGGTTGGAGATGATAGACAGAGAACAGGAACTCAAAGAACCACTGGTTACAACCAGAAGATCAGTTCTGAACACTCAAGATCAAACCCTGAACACGTCCAACCGTGAAGCAGACAAAGAGCTGGAAACTGAGGCTACAATTCACACAGACTCACCAAAACTGGACCATAGAGACTGAAAAATGCTGCCTGATCTGATGAGTCTGGATTTCTGCTCCATATTCAAGATTTGGAGTAAATAACATGGAAGTATGGATCCATCCTGACTTGGATCAACACCCCAGCTGCTGGTGTTTAATGGTGTGGGGGAGATTTTCTTGGCTCACCTTAGCACCAACTGAGCCTGTTTCACAGTTTACCTGAGTCCTGTTTCTGACCATGTTCATCCCTTTATGAGCACAGTGAACCAACTTCTGATGGAAACTTCCAGCAGGATAACGCTCCATGTCACAAAATGCAATCATCTCAAACTTCTCTTGAACATCACGATAAGTTCCCTGTACTCCATCAACCTCCACAGTCACCAGATCTCAGTCCAGTAGAGCTCCTTTGGGATGTGGAGGAACAGGAGAATCTCATCATGAATGTTCAGATGACAAATCTGCAGCAGTTGTTTGAAGCTATCATGATAATATGCTGCAAAATTCTGAGGAAGGTTTACAGGAGCTTGTTGAATCTATGACACCAAGGATGAAGACAAAAACCTGGTACAAGCAAGGTCTACCCTAATAAAGTGGTGAGAGAGTGTATATTCAATAAAACTGACTCTAAAGAAAAAGTTGAGATATCACTTAAGTTATTAGGTTATCGTCTTCAATGGGATATCTGCACCAAAGCCAGAGGCAAGTCACTGTGCAGGAATTTAATAAAGTAGTGAATGAACTGGACAAATTTAAAAAGCAGAGCTAATGGCAAGGCTAAGGGTTTTTTGTTACCATATAAAAAGAATCTTTCAGCCTCAGCTAAACTGTATTAAAACTCTGTTGTCAGATATAAAAACGTACTTGTAGTGTATTTATGCGTCTTCTTGTTTGTTTCCTGACTGTCACTGATTTGACCTAATCTGTAGTCCTGTCAACAGCTTCAAAGTATAATTTAAGGTTTGTGCTGATTGAGTTGGACGCCCCCTGTAGACAAAGCTGTACATCCATTTACCAACTGCACAAGCAAGCAAAAGAACTTCTATCCTGTCAAAAATGTTCTCTCTGACACCCACCAGTAGATGCATCCTTCCTTGTTAATCTTCTCGTTGAAAAGTGTAAACAAAGGCACAATCACTTGTCATGATTCAAACTGCTCCGTACACTGACCAGCTTCAGGAGCTGGTCAAGCTTTTATTGGCTGATATTAATTTGAATAAATTTTATTAGCTGTTAAAAGCTCCCTCAGGTATCATTAAATGAGGACATTGTTTTATGAATCTGTAAAAAGCTAATCCAGACATGTATCATTCTTGTTTTATAACAGTGAAATGAAGACTGAAAACAGGTTGTGCTGATCTGATTACCAGGAAAGATGGTATCGACTCTCCCGCAGAAATCATACAGCTCGTTGTTTAGGATGACCCCGGTCCTCGGAGAAAAGACTTTAGAGCCAAATCTGTGGAGGAGACGAGCAGAAGAACAGGATTCATACATTGTTAAGCACATTAAACATACAGTTATGATCCACATTGTGCATCATCTGTGCTCCAGCAAACAGCTTTTGGACTGTGGTTACAGCAGTCTTATGAAAAGAGAGATTTCTTTTCAAATTCCTTTTACAAAAACACTCGCTCCATAATCTCTCAAATCTTCTTAATCCTCTGCTTTCAAACCCACAATATTTAATGGTTGAGGCAGAACCCTGCAGGCACTGACATGTGGTTGATGGTGCTGGTGACAGACACAGCAGATCCGTCCTCAGCCAGCACAGACACATGCGTGGTGCCCATGCTGTCCAGATGCGGGGTGATGTTGTAATACTGGGGGTCATGGGCCTTGTCGTCACTGATCAAGCTCCGGATGTTGTTGGCAAAGCTGTCCTCTGTGAATTTCTTGGCCATCTGTGCAAAGCACAAAGCATTTAAAAAACACTGGATACAAATTTGGAGCATTAATCATAACTCAGGCTTCTGGCTGTTTGCAGAGGGGATGATAACATGAAACATGATAAAAGTAATATTCAAAATGGGAGACATGCAACCACTTTTGACCCTTTAAATGCTTGTTATCTGCCACGAAAACTTCCAGGCATTTCAGACATTGTACAAGAAGCATGGTTTAATTATTGCAGCATTGTAGCTGAAGTTAACAGGGAGAGGGATTTTGGTGTGACTCAACATTTTCATAGCAGAGAGAAAATCTGTGCAATCACAAGCCTCAAGGGTCAACACTTGTGTGACAACAAAGCTCATTAATGAAGTACAAGCTGACTCTTTTAGTGAGAGATTATCTCTATGACTTTCCAGTCTCTGATGGTGATAAAGAACTAAAAAGATTAACATCCATTTACACTGGACACTTGATATAAGTATGAGTAGTTGTATTGTGCATCTATGCAATGTAAATGGAATATAATGTATCCGTTAAAAACAATTCCAGGAAAATAAATATTTATAAAGAAGGGGTATTGTCCTTTTTTGAAGGATTCATTCTGTAAGTGTTGAACCCCTGTTGTAGCTTTACATGCTTTACAGGTGAAAAAAATCCCCATAAATCTCATGGTAGTGTTTTAGAGAACCCTTATTTCAGCCTCTGTCTGTAAAACTTTGTTTTAGCTGCTGTCCCTTTAAGGCTCCCTGCACCACAAACCCCCTTCCCTCTAATTGGTCAGCCCCCTGGACAGCTGTGGGTGGACTTTTGTGTTTCAGGCCCCTAAGGTTGTCATGAACCAATCAGGTGATCCCCACGTAATGACCTCTTCATTCCAGTAAGTCTCGAGAAGATCTTGTGCTATTTTTTTAAGAACACTGTTTTGATTAGTTTACAGACAGATTCAGAGATTTCTACAATACATATAAATATGTAGAGGTTTGAAAATCTGCATGTTTAGAAGGAAAATCCAGCATGGTTACTTTATATCCATGTTTAAAACATGGGAAAGCAGAATACCCCCTCTTTAAAAGTAGCTCTGCACCAGCTACAGCTACAGCTACAACTTCCTTTGACCTTCATTTCCCCATAAAATATGTAAAACGTAGTTTTCTGCTGGTCATTAATTCCGTTTTCTGCTGCAAAAAAAAATCTATTAGTGGTACTTTTCTCCATTGAAAGAACTCACAATGCATTGTTTCATCAGAACACACATTTTATGGCTATACTGAACGAAATCATAAAGAAACAAGACATATCGGCTTGTACCCTCAGGGGGAACCAAATAAAGACAAATGTAACATTTGCACTAAGCTTTTAAAGGAACGTCTTCAGGATTTATTTAGTTTGTGCTGAAATGGGCTGAAATGAATGCTGACTTCTTTCACTGACCACAAAACAAAATAACAGGCCCTTCAATAAGAAGAGTAAAACAAAAATGCTGGGTTTTTTTTCCATGTCTGAGACCATGGGAAGGGGGTAAGTGGCAGACCAAGACACAGACCACGGATATAGCTTTTTATTAACTGCAATGAAGTTTTGATGGCAGAATAAAGAGAGCATGATACAATTTTCTGAAGAATCACAAATAAAATATTCTCAAGACCAAATCTCCAGAATTAACACCAACCAAAAGTTACCCACAGGAGCTTTACATCGAAAGTCCCAGGACCTGAAAACTCCCTGGAAAAAGATTATGTTGTTCACTATGAGAGCTATTCTCACTCATGATAATGATATAAAAAGCGTGCTCTACTCCTGCTTATGAGCCACTGACTCACTTCTGTAATTGTATATATAATAATAATAGTCCTGTTCATAATGATATGTTACAAATACACTGGACTGAAGTGTAAAACTTACTTCTGTTGAGCTGAACTGTGGATCCCTGATGTGTTTCTTTATCCCATTTGCAAACTTAAAAGCTTCAATGTAGCGATGATAGGCCAGTGTCTTTTGTTCACCTGTCAGAGCTGCTGGATTCAGATGATAACCTGTAAAGACATGTGACCCTTTAGTTTTTACAGGCTCAGCTCTCACAGTATTCACCTTCAAAATGTGAGCAGCATGAAGATATTCTCCAGCATGAAACAGACATTCAGTGTCAACATGAGCAGAACGAGCACTGACAGGAGTCAGTTGGCACAGCTCTGAATACAGCTAACAAGCTCCTTTATGGGATGTGAGAGTCTGCAGTCTGTGTGCAGCAGAAACCTTTCAAGATGTTGAGGACGAGGCTGAGGATGATGCCTCCTGCAGGGGGTGGGGGGATGTACATCTGGTACTCTCCCAAAGGAACAACCCACGCATCCGTCACTGTAACTCTGTACGCTGCCAAGTCCTGCATCGTGAGCGTTCCTCCTGAGCAAAAACATTGAAACAAATGGTTCTGCTGAGCAAAACTGAAAGAAATGCTTCTCAGCTCCACATAATGGAGACTTCTAATGCATCCCGGCAGCTCACAGTCTGCGAGTGATCACTGCAGCGCTCCACAGATCCAATCGATTTGGTCTTTGGTAATTAGATCATAGTGCCAGGCAGAGATAGAAAATGGTTGAAAAGAGAGCATGGTGAATAAGATCTGTCTGACAATACCTGCCTCCTGTATGTCTCGGATTAAATCCTCTCCTATGCTGCCATTGTAAAAAGCATCCGCCCCGTGTTTTGCAATCACCTCCAAAGTGTCGGCCAGTTTCTCGAACTTCACTAAATCACCGGTCTGCAGCAGCTTCCCATTCTCATCTGAGAAGAGCTTCCTACGGGTCAGAGGTAGAGACACATCACAGCACTTACATGTCAAAAGGTTAAACGAATTTCTGCACAGCACAACTGAGGGTGTTTTATTTACCGAAGCGGCTGGGTCTCATTCATGTCAACATAAGAGAGATATCGACCCTGGACATGAGGGATAGGAAAGCCTTCTCTGGCCAGTCTGATGGTGGGTTCAAAGAGGGCCGACCAAGGCAGCTTCCCAGAGAGCCTGTGGGCCATCTCATAACCCCTGAGCTCTCCAGGGACCCCGATCCAACGGGCACCTGAGGGGGGTGTAAATGTGGACAGATGGGGCAGTAAAAGCAACCTTAAGAATTAAAAGTATCTATATGAAATTCTTTTTTCTAATATTTGTACTGTGCTTGGTTATTTCCAGATTATGTCACAAGGTGAGACTTTGATGTGAATTTAAAGCATAATCCAACAGTAATGTCCTGTATTTTAGTCTAACAGTACAATCAGAGAATTTTATCAACCTGTCAATAACTGCTTCTAGTCAGGGGTCTTTTGCTACACTATGTTCCCTCCTCACTCACGGTTGCTATAATTGTCTCGTAGCAGCTAACAAGTGGTAAGGTGTGCTGAGAGGCTATATCCAGAATGCCTTTGCGAATTGCAACCTAACAATTATTGTAACCACGAGGGAGGAGGGAATGCAGCAGAAAAGAGAGCCTGCTGTACATTACAAGTTGAGATGGGGGGGCACGGGTTGTATATGCTACGCAGCATAGACTGTCAGAGCTCTTAATGAGAAACACACCAGCATGTTGGTGAACAGACTTAAATCTGTGAAGAAAATTACAAACAGTAAACTGTGTATACCACAATATTTAATTAACTACAGATGTTCCATCTACAGAAAATCACATGTTGACAACAGGAGGTTCCTGTATTTCAACAAAGCAGAGACTAAATTTACAGGAGAAGACTATTGAAACTGCTTGCAGTGAAATTCTGCATTTTTACATTTAAACAGCAATATAATGTAAATGTCATCACAATTACTTACTGTATTTATTTTTTTAACAATAACACACTGTAAAATTACAGTGAATCACAGGCAGCAGTCTCACCCTTAAATTACTGTAATTTTACACCAAAATGTTTTACAGTGCACTTTATGCCTTGGCTGTTCAAGCAGTTGTGTTTAATTCAATAGACTTTAAGGATGTGTACCTCTGTTTAAAAATGAGTAAAATGTACAAAATGTAAAGTAAATATTTAAAAGAATAAACAAAGAATGGCTTTTAACTCATTTGATGTGCAAAATAGCTTCAGCATTCCACATTTTTTATCTTTCCCAAAACAAATAAGATATTTTCTATGTCACATTCTAAAGATCTGAGAAGTCCAGTTTTACAGAAATACAGAAAATTTTAGACAATCTTCATGAACTCTATATTCTAAATGCAGATCTACGGTAGCTCCCCCTCAATCAGTCTCACTCATGCAATGGGCTAAACTTGGTCACAGAGGCTCCGAATTTGATGCTTAACCCCTTTATGACACTTTTTGCAAATTTGCAACATATCTGATTTGGAACACCAGGTCTTGATGCAGCTGAGATGACCTTTGTTTCCTACAAATGCTCACTGATTCATATTCTACACACACCAATGATGGTATCAAATGCATTATGTTGCAATATATTGGTCACAGGGTGAACTTACTGCATCCATTTATGGTATAACTTATTTTTATATGTATAGTTTGAGCTATACTCAAGTCTACAATCTCTACTCAATTTAGTATCTGCAAGAATGCAGGAACATTTCTATATGCATTCTTCAATTAACTCAGGCAATAAGGGGTTAAAAACTTCAGTTTTACTGATGTAGCATTTGGTGTTAAGCAAAAAAATGTGTTTTTACAGGTGTAAATTTGGTACATTTACTGAAAGCTGAGAATCTGAGTACTTCACTGATGAGGGTATGAAGGTGAAGTATTTCGAGGACTGAAAACATCATTTTGATTTTAAGGACAAATGTATATGACTCTCTGACATTTGTACATAGTGCTGTTCTCAGGTTTATACTTCTTTCATTTGACTGATGCTGTACACCAAACACAGTTTTTCCTCCTCTCTGATAATGTCCTCACTATATCACTTACAGATAAACTCCCCTGCCTGCAAAAAAGGCTTACAAGTTCATGTCCTGACAAGATTAATAGCTTGTGTAGGCCTCCTGTTCCCGGAGCGTGTGTGTGGTCTTGGCTGAGAGCTCAGTGCAGGGACAGCTTCTATACGTCAGGCCTGCAGGGCCCTCAGTGTGTACATAACAAGGAGCAAAACATGGAGGACAGTGATATTATCATGTTCAAGACCAGCCTGACAGTGACTCAGATATAAAACTATCATCAGAGAAGAAATGAAGATGACTTGTTGTTGAATGCACTTAAAAAAATGAGTCCAGCAGTGAGAGCTGAATATCTGGAGCCTGCTTCCTCCTGTGTAATGATGCAAGAGTTTTAATCTATGATTTTAATCTCCAACATGCTTCTTGGAACAGCAGTCAGAGCTTTAAAACAAGACAAGCTGTCCAAAAACATGCAGGTGTTCTGATAAGTGATAAACCAGGTCTGTACCTGCCATCATCTGAAAGGTCTCTGGGCAGGATTTCAGCAGGTCAGTGTCAAACTTCTGGGGCACAGTCTCTCTGGAGTTGATTATTTTCACGTTGCCTTTAAAAAAAAGATGAGATATCATCCATTAGAAGTGGCTTCACATCAGAACAGAGTGTGCTTTTCTTGCATTAAGGCTGGATGTTGATACCAGAGCTGTCCATCACTGTGAATATAGACCCTCCTCCGAGGCCCATGCTCTGTGGGTTAACGATGGAGGTGCACAGCAGCGCAGCAATGGCGCCATCTACAGCTGAGCCTCCTCTCTGCAGGATGTCCCTGTGAGATCACACGCTGATTACCATCCATGCAAAGTTATTCCAGTTAAGCTGTCCACAGGTGCATGTTTGTGTGGTTTATGGTTTATATGAATCACATTCAAAATCCATGATAATGAACTTTACTTTATAGACTCAGAGATAAGGCTTCAGAAATGACCTCTCAGAAACTTGTGGTGAGTGTATACTGAAATATCAATACTACTGATACCAGATCTATATACTTTAAAATTGGTTCTCGTATCAAAATATCGATACTTTTGATACTTTCATCTCTTGAGGTGATGCACATCATAAACAGTAATGAACAAAACTATATGATCACTGAGATTAGCTCACATGGGCAAAAAAAAAGTTTTAAGATAAGATTTCCCCCAAAAAATGATCATTCAAAGTGGTTTATATAGACCAAGTGTCATTAAATTATATTAAACAATCCCTATACAACAGCCACGATGACTTGAGAAAAATGTATATCTTATATGTAGAAAAAAACCCTCCAAATTTTATCAATACAGTTTGTCAATTTTTATTTACAGTCAGTATAATCAGTATTGGTATAGGCATCAGTATAGATGCCAGTATCGGTACTGGCCATACTAGTCTGGATTTCACTCAGTCTCAGATCAGAGAGGAAATTGGTGGGATCAAACATCACTATCAGAAGCTCATCAGTATCAACACATGGTGAACAAATCAAAAAATATTGGAAGAAAAGTTAAAAATGCTCAAAATGTAGTAAAACATGTTAGAACTGTGACATCCACATGTTGAGTCATAATTTATCAGAAACCACGTGTAATAACATAATAAATTCACATTAATTAACAAAATGGTGATTTCCTCATAAGTTTCTTTGTCAGAGCTGAAAGTGTTTTTGTTTTGATTGTCAAAGCTGCCCATTGGAGAGAAAGAGGTTTATGTTGACTCACATCAAAATACACAGAGATCTTATAACTACAGCAAAAGTGTCAAACATTACTCACCGTCCAATTTGAGAACAGATCATGGAGTCTGCAGCCACAGCAGCTTTAGAAAAAGTCTCATCTGAACATTTCTGCCTCATGAGAACAGCAGCACACACGATGGCAGCAGCCACAAAGAGCAGCATCAGGGCG
The DNA here is from genome assembly GCA_008086565.1 of Thalassoma bifasciatum. Lineage (NCBI taxonomy): Eukaryota > Metazoa > Chordata > Actinopteri > Labriformes > Labridae > Thalassoma > Thalassoma bifasciatum. Next base: position 81,489 of record RPOG01001132.1, read on the forward strand.
CAGCAGGCGCACACTCTCACTCTGGACCTCGCCATATCTGCGTAAATCCACTCCAACTTTCCTGTCTGTCAGAAAAGTTGAGTTGTTTTCAGAGAGCAGGTCATCTCTTCAAAAATGCTCCAGCAGCTCCTCTGTCTTGATGCCAGTTGCCCGATCACAAAGGGCAGCCTGGCCCCGCCCCCCTCCTCCTGCAGCTTCCCTGGGGGGAGCAAAGTTGAAGCATTAGTGTTGTTAAATCTGGCCAGAGGTGCTTTCACCTCAAAGAACTGGACCGGTTTATGTGGCACCCACACAGCAGGGGGGTGGATGAAAGCCAGGTGACAGACAGCGAGCTTAGGGTGCAAATACCAACAAGGAACTGAGGAGTGTGACCCAGGGAGCAGAGAGAGAGAGAGAGAGAGAGAGAGAGAGAGAGAGAGAGAGAGAGAGAGAGAGAGAGAGAGAACTCTGAAAAGTCCACATGGGATTGGAGGTTTGAAGGTAACATGGAAACAAAATCCTACAAGCCTACAAAACGTGTTTCAATCAGCACAGTCCAGATAACTCAACCTCTTCAATCCCACTGGCAACAGCCAGCAGCTGCACTGTTTGTTTGTGTGTGTGTGTGTGTGTGTGTGTGTGTGTGTGTGTGTGTGTTTGCTTGCCTTATTGTTTGTTTGCTTGTTTGTTTAATTTGAAATCTCTTGAAGTGTCAGTTTGACTTCAGGTAGCTGGTTTAAATCATAAAATGAAGGAATATAAAAACACAGTTGATCAACATTAGTAGATACTGGTTTCTGGTCAGATTTTGACTCAGTCCTGAAGTTTAATACATTGTATGGAGACTCAGGGAGGTCATGGCACCAACTTTACAGCTGATCTTTGAAGGGTGTCCTTCAGCTGGGCCCTCACTCTGTTCCTCAGGGGTGAAAACAAACCAGAAAATTCTACTTTTGTTTTAAATGTATTGTAAAATTGATTAACATGGTTTACACAAATAAAGCAATGACAATATTTTACAGAGAGTGTAGAGTTTGTAAGTTCCTGTACAACCACACAGTGTTTACTTAGTAGAGCTGAGTAAATGCCAAAAGATCAGATCAGCCAGGACTTGTCAGACAGGTTACATCTTATATCTTAATACCACAGATCTCATCTATCAGATCACTGTAATATTTAGATAAACAAAGTTTGTTGTTCTTGTTAAATCAGTTTTCATCCTCAGGTTAAGTTAAGGGATGCAGACTTTAGGACACAGGAGCCAGAATCCACTTATGGACTTTTATTCCAGGGGAAAGTTGTTGACCCTGTTGTCCTTTCTTGTCTCAAAGTGTCACCATCAAACCACAGAGCGCAGTATGGGCAAGACGCAATGCATCTTGGGAGATGGTGTCTGTATTGAACAGCAGTCGATGACTGAGCCATAAAATACACGGAAGAGGGAGGTTTTCATGACAGTCAAGACTGATGGATGTGATAAGATCAACACCGGATATAAGGTAAGTTTGCCTTCAAAATAAAACTTCTATCTAAATAAAGAGTTTCTATTCTAGAGATGTTGAAACCAAAATGACATGCACTTTTTTTTTATTTACAAGGATAATTATTTTTATCTGTCGTTTGAGAGAGCAATAAACTGATATGAAATGAGTGAAATATGGTGAGCTCGTATTTTCCCCTCTTAGATGGCTTTTTGAATAACAATATAAAGTTTTTCAAGTATCTGGACAGTTAACAGAGGAAAAAAAATCTTCACAATGTAAGATTTGAGAATACAAAGTAATTAATAGGATAAAAAATCTGCATCCCTTTCAGGTTTAGTGTATTCAAGAAGAGCATCCATTCATCATGGTGAACCTCTTGAAGCCAAGAACTCAAATATGTGGAAAACAGACCAAGGACATCAACTATTTTTAGCATAAACCTGCTCCTGGCAGATGTAACTCGAAAATGTATCTGCTATTTGATCTGCTCACTCAAAGGAGACACTTCATGTGAAGTCCATATTAAGTGACGTTATTTAACTTTACTAAGTGTAAGAATGTGTGCAGGTTGGAGGAACAACCTCAAGTTCAGTATCTTTCCAAAGGTGTGGTTTGGTCCTAGTTTACATTTATTCATTATTAACATGAACAATATAAATCATTATGTTTTAGTGCAAATTTCCACTGTTATGCTGATGACACCATAATGTATCACTCTGCAACATGCATCCGTCCTATGCACAGTTAGAGGCTGCTTTTAACACAATCCAATAACATTTTAATAACTGAAAAACTTGTTTAAAATTCTGAAATGACTTGAATCATGCTGGTAAATGATTTTTTTTTGAGTGGTCTCCCCTTTCTTCACACAGATCAAAACATGGGACATAGGTCTGCTTCCCTCTCATCTTCTACCCTATATTGTTCTGAAAAATACAGGAACTCAAAGTCTTCTCTCACATGATTCACATATAATACTGTTTGTTTTTAGGGCTCTGAACTGGACTTGGTGGAGAAAGCTTTCACATTTGCTGCTCCCTTTAGCTGAAAAAACCTACAGAAAGACTTTAAACTTTGTGAACTGTGCTCACTGGATACTTCTGAACGGATCCTGGATGAGGTAGATACATCTGTCTGCAGATGTTCAGTCTGATGTATGATGCTGGGGGTTGTTGTTCTTTATACTTGTTGTTTTAAATGTGATGTTTGCATTTATGTGACTTCATGGCTTCATGCCTGTCTTGACCAAGACACTCCTGGAAAAGAGATTTGTAATCTCACTGAGTCTCTTCTTGGTTAAATAGGAGATGAAATAAAAGTGTAAAAATAGCAATCAAGGAAACATAACTCTCAAGTGCACAGTGTCTCATGTGGCTCTGGAAAGAACTTCTGAGGTCAAAATGACCTGCGTTATGTTCAGTCATTAAACACAGAAAATAAGAAATAAACTAAAAAAACTCAGAGATTTAAAGCAGAGGTCTTAGTTTAATAGAGCAGTTTTTATGATAAAGTAAATTTTTAAGCTGGAAGACAGTTTTACTCTCCAACTACTGACTCTGCAGCTCAGAGTGACTTCAGGAAACATGCCAACAATAAAACTGATGGTTGTACGATGAGTCTCTGAACTACACAGCTATCTCTTGGCGACACTGCAGTAGCTGAATGAACAGGACGAAGAATCTTAATGAGAGAAAAAAGATGTACGCTAGGGCAAAATGTTCAAGGACATCCTACAGGCACAAATCAACTGAACACACAACTGTTTCAGTCCTTACATCATGATTTCAAATAGAAACACAAGAATAAAGAAATAAGTTCTTCTGAACTTTTTCTCTGTACATTTTTCTACTTTTACTGGCTGCATTTTATGCTGTTATCACATTTTTACATCAGCAAACTTGGAAGAAATAAATATAGTTTCAGCTGATATTTACATGAATGACTGGTTCATTGCACCCTCATATGACAGAGTTTGCTTTTATTCACTAATGGGCTACAAATGATGACAGTATTAGATGAACTGTTAAAATGGATGTAGCCAAGACTTTAACCTCCTTAGACCCGAGTGTTTGTCTAGTGTGCATTTTTTATTTCTTCTCGCTATTTAGAATCAGTAAAACTTAATTAGTACAAAAACTAAACTCGGCCTTTGTACAGGAAGTTGTGTTTAATGTTATTAGATAGCTTCTAGTATTTAGTTATAACCTTTGACCTTGACACTGTAGGGGAGACCGGGGATGATAATAACACTCTTTGTTTGAGCAAGTGTAACTCAGTGGTTCTTTGTGCTATAGATCTCAAAATGTCACATGTGGTATCTAGATCTGCCTGCTTGGTCCACAAAATTACTAAAAACTAGACGCTGAGTACAATAAGATACGTACATTTAACAAATATTAATTAAATATAAAATATAGAATAATAAAGTATAAACTAGTGTGTTGTATGTGTCTTTTGTAGACTGAAACAGGTTAATGTGAAAAAACATTTGAACACCTGGAGATTTGTGGGACAATCAACAAAACACTTTAGAGCAGTGTACCTTTAAGTAGTACTTAGTAAGTAACTATTAACAAAGCTAACTGCCAGAAGTATGACATATATGTTCAATTAGATAGGCAGTTGTTGTTAACAGTACCCCCCCCCCCCCCCATGCCAGTCAGCCATTGAAAAGATGTCTGTTTTCAGCATTTAGCGTCAAAGCTGAGGCTAATGCAACACATCAATTTGTGAGTGGGTATGGACTGCACTGATGACATCACCACAGCTTGGCTCTGATTAGTCAAACTGTCAGGTTTAAAGCAACCAAAGACATCAGAAAAGAGACACAAATGAGGAAAAGACAACATAATTTTAATTTTACTTGCAAGGAGAACGCAGATATGTGCTCAGTTACAGATCTTCTACGCTCTGAATCCCACTCTGCCCATCCTCACCTTATATTCCCTCAGAGGGCCTTAGTTACATGATGCACTCTGAGGGTGTGGGGGAGCATTACACCATGACATTTTACACAGAATATGAGTATGTGTTTGTATGTGCATAAAGTCCAGCAATCGAGAACATGCTGTCCAGTGTCCTCCCATCTTCAAACCGACCTTGACTAAGGAAGGCTCCCACAGTTCTGAGAAGTGATGCAGCTGCTTGCGCAAACAGCTGCGACCTCTCTCAAGACCTGCTCATCAGTGAGATACACAGAAACTATGTGCTACACAGAAACTAGGTGAAAGTAAAGAAGGAATTTCAGAATATGAAACTGTGGATAAATCTCAGCATATATGGGATAACTTATGTACATTTACTCTAACACAAACCGAGAGTGTTACAACTATCCCCAGTCTCCCCTACTTAGGATTTTCATTTGGCACTTTGCATTTGTTAAATTGGACACTTGCTTTGATTCTTTTCTTCATTTACTTCCTAAAAATGTCTCACTACATTTGTACTTTGCCCACACAATTTCCAACAGAATTAATAAAGTTGATCGTATCTCATTACTGTTTTAACCATACCATCCATCATAAGTATTACATGATTAATTTCAATTATTCAGCATTTGATAAGACAAGATAAGATAAGAAAAGATAAGAAAATCCTTTATTTATCCCACAATGAGGAAATTGACATTGTTACAGCAGTTAAGAGCATTGATGGCAAACATAAAGGAGACAGCTGAACACAGTTATGTAAAAAATAAAAATTAAAAAATTAAAAATGTGCAAAAAAGAACCAGATATCAATGTACTGCTTCCTTAAATGAGCAGATCATCTGAGGGCTGCAGTTTTGACCACAAAAAAAAGCAATGTAGTCAGTATGATCTGTAACAAGTATGCACATGGTGCACATACAGAGTGGCATGTTATTGCATAAGTGATACAAAGAACAAAAATAACATTAATATAACATTATTTTTGCCGAAGGTCAGAGTTGTCCAGTTTGAGTGTGTTTTAGTTATTATGAGCGGGCTTGGTTGAATGCTCAGTTAAGGCATATTTATTTCTTGATCACAGGCTAAAGTCTCTTAATCAATGTCTTGTATAAAGGTAGAAGGTTTGTGGCTTTTTTGCTCAGTTCAAAAACTCGGGGCTTTTATTTTGAAATACGTGAGCAGAAATGCTATTGCGCATTCGTCTGTGTGCTTGACGCTGGGTGTCTTCCCTGGTGGAGCTTTAGTATTTACAACAATATTATCAGAAGGCTGCCCGGAGCTGCTGTCCATCACGGACAGACAGACAGACTGATACAGACAAGGGGACAGACAGTCGGTCGGTGAAACACCTTAGGTATGTTTTTCCGGTTTGTGGCGCGTGTCGCCTCCAGTTTGGACTTCTTCTGAGTATTTTGGAGACATTTCCTATAATGTTGGCGACTGATACCCGTCTACCGTGTGCACTGCAGTGGTGCGCAGCTTCGCCTGGAGAAACACCTGTGCGCCTCTCCTCTCCAATGCCACAGTCATGAATGTGGAGTAGGTATGGATTCAAACCTGCATGAGCCCACGCGTCAAACATCCACGTAGCCTTTGGTGAGGATACATGAGGTCTGTTAGTGCGGGGATGTGCTTGTTTACGGTGGTTATTGAACGGCACAGCTCATCAATGGGTTGGCCATCAGTGTTGGTGGCAGCAGCTCGGCCCTGGAGGCAGCAGATCATCATGAAACAGTGGAGAAGGAAGGAAGGAAGGAAGGAATGAGGGAATTAAGATGGTTTCACTGGGTTTGGTGGCCAGTCTTTCCTAAAAGCAGCGGGGGAGAGTGGGGGAGGTGGGGGCGTCTTGATGCTGTCAGACAGGATGTAGGGGAGGATCTATTGGAGCAGGATTACCCGACCATTTTTGGTGAGGGAGCATCGTGGACTTCTGATCACAGTTGACGCATTGCACTCCTCGCGTTTTGGCTTCTGGTCCGTTATAATTATATAATCACACTCATGTAATCGAGCCTGTTTTTTCTTAAACAGCATACGGTTACACAGAGTACAGCTCGCCCCCTCCCTCCCCCCGAGGATCCATTTATGCAGCTCCCGCTGAGCAGCCTGTGAATGCCAATTATAAATGTGGGTGGGCATCAACACTGTTTAAGTTTACATAATTCTGTTTGGTGTGCGCGCTGAGTGTGCGTGGTGCGCTCCAACACAAAGAGGAGAGATTTTAGTTAAATGCAGCAATGTGTCCATGACTCATGGGTTTTAAAGTGTGTGTGTGTGTGTGTGTGCAAAGCTGAATTTCCCAAATGTATCCTGTGTGTGTGTGTGTGTGTGAGAGAGAGAGAGAGAGTATGAGGTGCAGTCATTTTGAAGGCCACAGTGTGTGGGTGAGTTCAAGCAGGTGTGTTTTACATGAGGTGAATACTAGATGAGAATTTTCTGCCCGATTCCAAAGAGGAAGATGTGTTTCACCAAAGTGTGACATCAATTCCCGCATCAGATGAACTCTGCAGACCGTCACTGTAGCCGTAAAAAGAGCATCAGCATCAAACCCAACATCCATTTATTGTGAGGTACAGTGTGCTGTCTCTCCTGATCACTCTGTTTCTCCTTCTGTCTTTGTTTTTCAGAGAGCAGATCACCCTAAGGCGCGGTGACTGTCTGCGTTTGTCTAAAAGAGCAAGAGAGGGAGCAGCACAAATACCGCACAGCCACACATCATGCAAGGAGAAACCTTCCCTCGCTGCAGAGTGCTGAAATGTTAGCACAGAAGAGCCAGAGTGTCAGATCGAATCAGCAGACTGTGTACATTAGGGGCAGCGATAAGAGCTGCCTGACACCAGACTCCCAAACGCCCCGTGTGTGGTTTAAGGCCCCTTTCAATCACCGCCGAGAGGAGACGCGTTAACTGATCTCTCATCAGCACTTTTCTGTTTTTCTGTCAGATTCAGCACTCCTGCAGCAGCAGAGATGGAGTGGTCACTGGAGAATGTGAGGGAGATGGTGGCAGGAGGGATGCAGTCTATAAGGGAGTGTGAGGTCTGTGCTTTCGCCATCGGCATGTGTGTGCTGCTGCTCTTTATGTGGTATTGTTACAGGGTGGGCCGGGAGCACGGGACCAGCCCTCTGCGTGGGAGGTATCTGTCGGGGCCCGGCCGGATCGGAGGGGTGGTTGGGGGCTTTATGAGTTCAGACTGCAGAGGCAGGGGCAAAGGAAAGAGCGGCTCGCTGCTGGAAGAGCAGAACGGCTTCGCTTTCTGCCAGTCGTCAGAGTGTTTTCGATGCACCAGCGCCGGAGAGAGTCTGAACCAGAGGCTGTACCACAGCCTGCAGGATTACGCCAAGCGCTACACCTGGTCAGGTATGGGCAGGGTGCACAAAGGAGTCCGAGATCAAGGCAGGTACCTGAACAGCCGGCCCACCATCCAGAGGCCAGAGGTCTTCTTCCTCCCAGACCTGCCATCAGCGCCTTTCTTCTCCAGAGAGATCCAGAGGCACGACGTGGAGCTGCTGGAGCAGAGCTTCCCTGCCCTCCTGGCTGAGTTTGAGAGCATCTACCACCAGCCTCCGGCCCGCAGCGGCTCCTCCCTCCCCCCAGGTTGGAAGGCAAACAGCACGCCTCGGGGCCAGTGGTGGACCTACTACCTGGTCAACCAAGGCACCCCTCTGGTCCTCAACGTGAGGAGGTGTCCCCGGGCCTGGAGGGTGCTGGGCCAACTGCGCACCTTCATCGCCAACAACGTGTTTGGAAACGCCTGCTTCTCTGTGCTGACGCCTGGAGCGCTCATCTCTGAGCATTACGGTCCAACTAATGTCAGACTGCGCTGCCACCTGGGTAAGAGAGTGAATCAAACATGATGTCTGATGGCTCAGAGAGTATTCAGCCTAGCACAACAGCAGATGATTACAGTAATAAGCATATTTAACTGAGCGCTGCAGCTCAGGGAATCAGCTGCTGTCGTGTTTTGACTGAAAACCTGCATCCTCTTGGATCATGACTCCACATGGAGGGAAATTAGCAGCTTATTCTAAAATGTTTTTCACTGCACCTCGGCTTTGATTCCATTTCCAGCTGTGTCCTGTGTGAAGGTTATAATAACCGGTTTTAATTATTATGCAGGCTTTACCTTTTGTGAGGCACTTTCAAACAGCATGCTGCAATAATACAGGATGCTCTAAGAGCAGATTTTTTTTTCAGGGAGACTTTACCTGGGAGGTTGCTAAGCAACACAAACTGCTTTAAATGAGTTCATTTCACGGGTCCTGTACTGAAACATGGATGGACTTGTTTTGTGTCTCTGTCAGGTCTCAGAGTGCCCCCTTCCTGTGAGCTGGTGGTTGGTGGAGAGCCACAGTGCTGGTCTGAGGGCAGCTGTCTGCTGTTTGATGACTCCTTCCTCCACAGGGCCTTCCACGAGGGTAAGAAGGGATTAAAATGTAATCTTGTGTTTTACTCTTCCCTTTTTTTTTCATTTATTAAGGGAGGATTGATCCTTGAATAGCCTGAGCCAATATCGCTAAGAAAACCTGATGCCCTCTTCATTTAAAGCTGTTCTAAGGTCAAACATTTTCCCTCTGTTTCATTGTTTCTGTTTTTTAATCATTCTTGAAGGTGGCGCAGAGGACGGGCCCAGAGTGGTCTTCATGGTGGACCTCTGGCACCCCAATGTGGCCGCCGCTGAGAGACAAGCCTTGGATTACATTTTTACTCCGGGCCGTTTGGAAGACAAAGATGGGAAATAGGTGCAGATGAGAGAAACCATGTCTGACCAGGAGACGGATTGAATTTAGGGAGGTGTTTGTAGGATTGGGGAGCAACTCTTTTTCTGTCTCCAGACCAGCTTTCATATTCACCGTGTACATATTCTCCGCCTCGTACAATATCTCTCACAGCTCTTTTAGCTGATGATCAAACATTGGGCCTCTCTTATCAAACAGGATTTGTTTGTGTAGCTGTGATAGAAAAGCAACACTCGAAAATACTCTTCAAGTAGGTGCAGGTGTTTATTCATGCAGCCAGTTCAGTGAAGGATATTAATACCATACTTCAAAAACTGAAATCTGAGCAAGAGTTTGAGGTTATTTTTAGTAAAAACGTCTCATTAGGCCTAATATGAGCCTCATTCATCTGACATGTCTAGAAAAATGTCCTATTCAAGAAATTACAACACAAAAATGATGTCTGACAAAAATCTCCAATGACTTAAGAAAAGCGCAATTCAGTTTCTTTGCTCTTGTTTCAAGAAACTTATCTAATAAATTTTTCTTACCTCATCAGAGATTTTTTTCCCTGGACTTCTCTGGTGAATGCAGCTTGTATTAAGTCTAATTGGAACATTTTAACTAAAAATAAAGACAGTCACTGGTTCATACTAAGGTTTCTGCACATCAAAAGCCCTTTAGACACAAACGACTAAGATCCCAATAATCCATAGAAGCTGTTAAAAGTATTGCACTATTCATAGAAAAACATCTAACTTTAATGATTTTGTCACCATAATTATGTACATTGAAAAAAATCTGCATCATAGCTGAATTGCCCTCTGCCCAGAAATGTCTCGACTCAACCAAAACATTAACAAACAGGCAGAGGAGCAGGGTGAGGAGGGGATTTAGGCAGACACAGACACTGACACACATGTATAGATTCCCAGAGATGACGAGTGAGCAGGATTATTCCTGTTCGAGAGGACTTTTTGTTTTCAGGAAAATCCTGCAGACCCTACCTTTAAAAGTGTGTTTGAGGAAGTTGTCAATTTTGAGCAAAAGAAACATGATGAGCAAATTACTTAATTGTGACACCTTGTCAGCTGGGCATTTGAAGACAAATCTTTAAAAATGTCATTAAAATTGATGAACAACAAGAAATAATGTTCTCAGACATAATTTTTAAGTATATCTGTTGGATGAGCTGATCAGTGTTTTGTTGTGAAACTGTAAAAAAATATGAAGATGGAGAGAAATTATGTTAAAAACATGACAAATGACTCCTGGCAAGCAAAACAATTGTTTATTCTTTATGGAATTTATGCCTCGGAGCATTCATTATTCCATAGTTTGGCCTTTTCCATTCACTAAACTCATTGATGTAAAGCTACACAATGTGATAACTTTTTTTCTATCAAGTATGGCTGTTATTGCATCACATCTCACGCATAAGCCACTGGCTTTCATTTCCACAAGGGCTAAGAAATCAGATCATTCAGCTGTTACTCAACAGAGCCAGTCATTTCCTCGTCACACTCGACATGATTGAAAACATCATTAAAATGAAATCCTCTTTCAAATTGAACTCTAACTTTCAGCTGCCTGATGCTGTTCAAACGTGTGTATAATTGGCTTTCTTACAAATTGGCTTTCCACTGGGGACTGAACTTCTTGTTCATCTTAGGGCCTTATGTAAGAAGTCCACAAAGCGGAGAATGAAAGCAGGAGTTGAGCATTTAGGCTCAATGTTACAGAATCAATACTGACATAGGAACATGCTGTATCATGATGTCAGTGAAGTTTAAACTGATCTATCTATAGGTTGCAAAAGTTCACTGCTTTGACCAAAACAGGTGATTGTTTAGTAATTGAATTGCACGGTTTGCTATGACATGATCAAAGTATAAACTAGAGATCTGATCAATCCATGCATCTCTCCCCCATTATCAAAAAGACTGCTGAACACATCAGACCACATCAGACCACATGTGATTGGATAACTGAGGTCCAATGTTGATCACAACATGAATGTTTACAGACGCAGCTGATTTCTCTGTTATGACTCCTGCTGGTGTGGTAGTTTGTTGTGCTCCCCTTTCAAAAAAACAATCCTGCTTTCGCGAGACATGGTTAGAGAAGCACATTTTTAGGTCCAATAGTCTGAGTCGGCCTGTGCTGTAACACTGGAGATGATGCGTTTTTGGTATATTTACTAAACTTGTTATTTGGTTGCATTTGATATCAGGTTTGTATTTCTGTATATAGGGTAGAGGTTAAAAAAAAGAATGGTCTGAGATGTTTTGAGATGATTGTCTTCGATGCTATAACTATTGTGTGGTCTTGAATTGCAGCTACAGAGAGTGCATTTCTGAAAAAAAGCCAACCATGAACTCATTTTGATAGGTTAAAATTTGTAGATTCTGTAAAATGTTTATGAAGTACTATCTCTGTTGTTCTGTGATGTATTTTTTTAAGTTTTGCAGCGCCACACAGTGCACAGTGTAAACGGTAATGCAAATTAATCCTCCGCAGCTTTACAGGTCCATCGCAATTCAAGATGCCATCCATTAAATCCTAATGTTTACAAAGTATGATTATTTACAAGCTGTTTACAACATCGGATGAGACTGACACTCACATTGAGGGGTCCTTAATTAGGTTTAAAATCAAGAGTGCTGTTAAGAGAATGAATCATTCCCAAAGCATTTGCTTTATATGCACAGTACATGGTGGGGCTACCATTTTGTTTACATTTGAATGAAGATTTGTCCTTTAACACATTCTCGTGTGAATTTTGAACAGTATTTCTGTACATTTAATAAATGGACTAGTATCTTATTTAACCAGCCTTTGTCAGAAGTTTCACTTTCACAACAAAAACACAACAATAAGAACTGCACACTGCATGTTTTTGAGCTCTGCTGCATCCACCGTTTCATTAATTAATCTGCTGAGTCTCTCACAGTGTCTACACCGGACATTAAACGCTGATAAAAACATGCTGCAAGAGCAGTGCAGAAGTCAGGAGTCTCCTGCAGAAAGGCCACTTTGGTATCAAAAATAAAACTCGGGGACTAAATGGATCTTGTTTCCTATTTTCAGTGAGATGCAGTTTTGTAGTAAGGTCACAGGGAGGCGTAGGCTGCAATGTTTTCTCAGCAGTTATTTATTTATTAAGCTTGCAGAGCCTCAGGAGGATGTAAAGCCAGCGGCACTAAATGCTCACTCTGGCCTAACACTTGTTTTCATTGTTGAGGAAAAGGATCCCAGCATCCCTCACTAACAGAAACTTTCCTCCTCTGATCACACTTTAATTTTTCAGATTTCAGCTTTGCTAGCAGGAGGCACATGTTGATGTAAAGCTGTATTAATTACTTAAGGAATACTTTAATACTTTTATTTATGTGCTTAATGTTTTATGGCAGAGAAGTGTCTTGTTCCTGTGTCTCAGCTCCTGAATTATTACAGCAGACCCAACTGTTGAGGGAGAGCAGAGCGGTGCTTCTCAGTGGGAGGCGAGGCAACAGTTCATCCTCATGCAAATATACATTTGTATGTACCAGAGGTTATCCTTTGAGCGGTTTGCATCTACATCAGCGTCTCTTACGTAATAAAACAGGCACATGGGTGTAGAAATGTAACAAAATGAGCCTCTTTTATAAGAAGCCAGTGGGATGAAGAGCTGCAGTGGGCTCAGGGGACCTCTAGGTGTAGCTGATGAAGTGCATCACAGATGATGTGAGGAGTGCAGATGAGCTGTAGAGCAATAAAAAGAACAATGAGCAAAGACAGGGGGTGAAAAGCTGTTATCAGATTACCCAGTTGTTGAATGAGATAGTGAATCACTGTGCATGCAGGCCCTCACTGAAAATCTAAATTTACATTCTTTTGTTTTCAATCTCATAAAAACAACTCAAGCAGTGTTTTGAACCTGGTGCATGATTTCAGTGCAGGATTACTGGCTGGTGTTTTGGATACAGGGTGAGATAGATTGGAGGGTTACATGTGTGTGGTGAGACAATGAGTCAGTTCAGCCCAGGGGCCACATAACAGTTTAATCTGTCCATGAATACAACAGTCTGTCTCTGGTAAGGAGGGAAACTGTGACAGACACACTGCTGTTGTCTCATTAATGATCCAGTGTTGGAGGTCATGTCTACATCTAAAACAAACATTTGTTACTTTATAATAGTTGTAAAAAAAAAAGGCCTTTAAAAAAAGGCAAAAATATACAAAAATTGGGTGTATTTGATCTAAATCAAGCAAAGTTTTGCCTGCAGAACAAGAAAATTTTGCTTGTCAAGACTTTGTAAAACAAGTAAAACCTTGATGAGCCCATAGATACCTCAAAATTAGTGTATTCTCACTTATAACAAGTGTATTTTTCTTGATACAAATGAAAAATATGAGACATCATTTCTAGATAAGTTGAAAACTATTCCTATATTTAGTAAATCTCAGTGCCATTTCCTTGAAAAAAGAGGATACACAGGTAAAGAGCCACTCTAAAAATGTGTTTTAAAAAATTATTACAAGATGTATTGAGAATTTTCTGACTCATAATTTGCTGATAATGAGCTGCAGATTTGAATAAAGCTCTGTTTTCTTGATTCAAGCCAAGTCTATGTATTGAAGCAAGATGGTTTATTTATAACAAATAACTCAGCAACTTCAAAACCTTATGACAAGAAATAAAAGATTGCTTCAACTGAGAAAAGACTTCATCAAAATATAATTAAGACTGTTTCACTTAATAAGGTATTCAAGATGATCCAAGTGGAAACAAGTTTCAATATCTGAGTGAAATGTTTTCCTTTCAGTGTGATAAGACATTTTGGCCTGAAATTATAAGAATGTATTAGGTAAGACATTGAGTTTTGTAGTGTGTTAGTGAGCAGCACAGATTTTCATCTATTTCACTCCTTTGTCTTCTGAGTGTCGTTTGCTGTGTGTTTATTATGGAGAAGTTTTGCGTGTACTAGTGTGTATCACACCATCGTGGACACCTACGTCACGGCCACGGTGCCGGAGCCCAGCTCCGCTCACATCAATGAAAGGTGACGCGCTCCGCAGCGACGTGTGTGCCCCTGAGTTCCGCTGTCTGTGCGCGCTCCTGCCGCGCTGCCGCACAGCAATCAGGTGGTGAAATGTAGCCTAACTTACCGCGGCAGGCTCTGCTAAATGCTAATATGGGACGACAATGGGGAGGAAACGGTGTGTGATGTCGACGCACACCAGCACACCGAAACGGACTCGAACAGAACCGCAGCAATGAGCTCTTCCTTTCCAAAATCTGAATCTACAACCTCTTTACTGAAATCGTCCTCGGCTGCGAGGAGACCAACACACCTCCCTGAACGCAGCGCAGAGAGCCGGAGAAGTCAGCATCACCATCAGCATCAGCACCAGCATCACCACCGTCCCGCAGCAGTCCAGAGCAGCAGCAGCAAAGCCGAGGACTCCTTCTGGTCGGCCGAGTGCGACGTCAGCGCCCGGAGACCCCTGTGCCACCCGTCCCTCGTGGGCAGCAGCCAGGACAGTAGTAACAATGCAGCCACGCGGAGCAAGTGCAAGTCACACACCCCTCACAGCCAAGTCCCCGAGCCGCCGGAGCCCAACGGCGAGGCGGGCCGAGCGGTGAGGGAGCGCTGCAGGTCAACCAAGTCCACACACCGGCACCATCACCGCAGGAAGCACCACCGGGACCAGGACCGACCCCCTGCGGCAGGAGCTGCACCACCTGAACCTGAGCATCCCCGACGCACCCACACACACAGCCGCACGGTCCCCAGGGTGCCCTCTCTGTCGGACAGCACCGATGACAGGGTTCCTCTGTGCGAGCCGAGAGACCACAAAAGGGCTAACAGCGGGGGTCAGGTCACCAGCCCGTCCCCGTCCTCCTGCTCTCTGGTTCCGCTGTCCAGCAGGTCCTCCCGGCGCTCCAGGAGGTCCAGCGCTGCTTCCTCGGCGTCCGAGATCAATTTACGCACCATCCTCAACTCACTGTTTGGACAGGTAAGGGCCTGGAAATCCACAAGCAATAAAACTGGTCATTTGGTGAAAGCTCTTAATGTGTCAAACGGATGGATGAACATGTTTGAGCTCCCACGGCTGTGAAAACCAAATCAAATCTCAAATGAAGCCAAACTTAATTAGGAAAGCCTGGGGTGGCCTATAACACCACTTAGAGATGTGGCACATTTAAACAGCATTTTTGAATGAAAAAATCACTTTTATTCCTCAAGAGGGGCATTTTTTTAATACATCCTAAATAAAATATACTGTGTTTATCATGCAGAGCAGAGTGCTGGGTTGTTTTTGACCAAAGCACAGATATTAAATGGTTAACTGTGCTTTCTGGCTCCACTGACGTCTTGTTTACAATCAATATACTCTAATGTGCTCTGTGATGTAGCCTGCAAACAAACACTGTCATTTCTGGACAGACTATAGCTGGAGAAGCTTCCTTTACACATGCACTCCTTATGTAATTTGTGAATCCAGCACCACCTCCTACAGACCTCCTCAATCAGCAGTCCTGTCTCTTTGAAGTGGATGTGCCAGGGCAGATAAAATGCTCTGCTGCTGCAGAGAGATGGAAATCTCTGATATGGTAATGTGCATTTGGTCAGAAACAAAGATTCACAGTCCTGTATCATCCAATTAGAAACACCATTGTTGTGTTTGAGGATGATCACTGCAATGCTCCCGTCTGAACTAGAGTTTCTAAATTTGTAACCACACAAAAGAAGAGAAGAACAAAACTCTCAAGGATTTGAGTCTGTGAGCAAATGTCTGTTCAGTCTGCACACACCTGTGGTTATGTATTGTCCCATCAGAGGCAGTTTTTTGTCACTTCCTCCAAAATCAGAGCCCAGTTCTTATCATGTTTTGCTGCTTTTATTTCTCATCCTGAATCAGGAAGTCATTCACGGATGTTGCTGAACTGGGAAGCTCTGGGCTGTAAATAGGCTCCATATCAGAGCATGAAGATCTTCCGCTGTGGCTCCAAGAGAGAAATCTTCTAGTACTTATCGTATGAAAGCCCAGTCTACAAATAACCTGTGAGTCAGTCTGCGAGCTGCTCTGTGAAAACATTAGCGTGACCTGGAAAAGGTCTTTGATGAGCAAGCTGGATGTAGAGGAGTTCAATGACGGGCAGAAATGAACACATGGCTTGAGAGATTCATATTCTGCTTTTGGCATCTTCATGAGGGAAATGCATTCAAAGTCAAATTGATTTTTGCAGATCTGGGTTTGTGTAGAGATTTGATGAGCAGGGAAGTGAATACATGTGAGCAGATGGTGATCGGTACCTGGGGGGGAGGATTTGTTTGGGAGTCATACTCTTACTAATTAATCTTCTGCAGAAATGATTAAACCCTAATCTAATTGTATCCTTGTCTCAATAATGTATTTTTTTCTGCAGATGTATATCAGATTAATTATTTACCTATCCATGATCTTGTTGTGTATTGTTTTGTTCTCACCCTGGAGGTCAGAGTGACCTTGTCTTTCCCTGCAGAGGGCAGAAAATCATGTGACGTGGGAGTGGGGGTGTAAAACAACAAACATGTTTATCAGGAAAACATGTTTCCAGAGAAATCTCAAGGTTTGACATTAATGTGGAGCTTCTGAGTGCAGGTGAGGAGGACAGCGGGGCTGGAAATAGGTCATTACACAGCGTTCCTGCTGTAAACTTGCCTGGTGGAGACTTCCAGAAAGAGCAAACACAATCAGAAACTGCTGGTGACCCTGAATGATCAGGGACCTGTCAGGTGCTGCTTTTCGTTCCTGTTACTTGTTTATTCTTACATTTTGTGTTGGTCAGTCCGTGCTGAATAGTTTGTGCTGTTTACAGAGTGAACATAACAGTTTGGTCAGTGTGACAGTCGGTGAAATATCTCACAGTCAGCGCATCACCCTCTTCTCCTTTAATAGGCATCTCTCTCTTTCCCTCCCTGTCCCACTTCCCCCTCTTCTTCAGCCTCACACCCTCACTCTTATGTCCTCTCTCTCTCTTTTTTCTTACTTCATATTGTTGCTCTTGGTAGTGCTACGTCCAGTTCACCACAGTGCAAGTCAGTATTTTTTCAACTTTAGGTAAGCGCCCTGGGTCTCTTGATGGGTCTGTCTGTGACCAGGGTTTGCAGTCCGCGGAGGATCCAGTCAGCGAGCTTAAGAGAAAAAAGGTCCTCATGGACATTTCTGATGCCTCTTCTCTCCTTTGGTATGGGAAACTGCTTAGACTGGCCTCTGGGAACGGTAGGAGTACACCCCATCTTTCTCCATAGGGCTGAACGATTTCAGAAAAAGATCTAATTGCAACTTTTCTGGCATAGTTGGGATTTCAATTTGATTTAATGTTTTCTTCAAATCAAGCTTCAGTGAAGTATTCACAATGTACAGTAACATGTACAAACTTGACAAAAAATTACATCATACCATCGAAATATCAACATTTTTTACTCTTATGCAAGGATGAAAACTGAAGGTAATAAAAGGTCTCCAAATATATATATTTACAAAAATACATGCCTGTACATTCTTTTAAGCCCTTGACCAATAACAATTTTAACAACTGAAGAACAAAAAGAGCCATATTTAACTCCTATTTTTGACATAATGTAGTGCAAAATATCCCTTTTTGTGTTAAGTTAAAAAAGATAGATTAAGTGCAAAAAAGTTTTTGAAAAAGTTATATAAGTAATAATAATAAATTCAGCTATCCCAAAGAAAAAAAGGATCTTTCCCAATAGTCTCACATTCAAGGTACCTGTGTGTAAAACAGTGAACAACAGATCCTGGGTCAGTCAGGAGCACAGCAAAAAAATCGCAGCTTTCGCAATCACATGATCACGGTATCTGAAATTACAATTTCAATGAGGAAATGATGAATCGTTCAGCCCTATTCCATGATGTGTTTTTTTTTCATATTGTGGTGAAAAATAACTGAATATGAATTGGATTGAGAAGTTTTACATTTGGAACAGTGAGGAATGGTACTACAAAAATTGGAAAATTTGAAAACCTTTGACTTTCCTTTAAGCCACTAAATCATAAAAATCCAAATCGTCTGTGCTGAATTCTCAGGTTATAGAAGTTATAGCATTTGTCCACCATTACTTACATCAGTTTTAATATCTACAGTGGTTTCAATGGGAGTTATGTCATGGATCCAAGCTTGTTCTGGACCGCTCTGCTTGTTGTTGGCTCTGGAGTTCATTTTATTAAACATGTCAGATTGCTGGCGTCAGAATTTGGCAGACCTTTGGTGTGCAACAGGCCCATTTTTTTTTATTTATCAAAGCACAGGATGTCCTACAGAGGAAGATGTTGCATAATGTCTTCAGAGCACAATGTCTTTTTTTTTTTTTTTTTTTTTTTAACTCACTACAAGCTGTAAAGTGTTCCTCCGTGGTTCAGCTCATCTCTTTACCTGAGAATATTTACTGTGGATGTGCCACTGTATGGGTGGGAGGTGCCAGTCCCGTCAGTGTGGCAAGTAAACTGTTGTAAGTGATGAGAGGAAAGTTGGCAGCTCGCTGTTTGATTGTTGCTTTTATCGTCCTGTTGTTGCTATACACTTACTCATTCAAACCTTTCTCAGAGGAGTTCTGTGACCTGTAACCTTTCATACAACAATTACTTTCCAGATCATGCAGAGAATAAAGTTTGAGAGCCATGCATGATTATGTCTCAAGTTTTCTGTAGGCTCAATGCTGCTCCAGGTATCAGACCTCCTGAAGGTGCTGAGAAGAGGTTTGGAGGAATATTCACCTGTAAGGGGGCATGGGGTCTTTGACCTTGACATTGACCTATTATCCCCATTACATAGTGCTATGTTCTTCTTTCAGTCTTGTGTGGACAAAAATCAATATACCTGTCTGTTTTATCAACATCATGGCTGACCTGCAAAGGCTTTTTCCCTTTACCTTAAAAAAAACCTAAAACAGATATTATCATTATGTTATTCTATTTCCACTGCCAGCCTGGAAAAACTCAGTGTGAAATGAGCTCATGGCCACATGTGTTTTGGAGCTTTTGCATATGTGTGTGTTGGATTTGTCATCATTTCTAACCTTGATTTATTTGGTTCTGATGGATAAATATTTCCCTGCTTAAATTAACACTAATTTTTAAACAAAGAAAAACCAGGCTGCAACTTCCGGTGTTGAAAAATGCAGTTAATGCAGAAATAAAAAGATCTGTAGTTCCTCCTGTGTCTGCCTGAGGCTGACACCTTTATCTATATAACCTCCATTCACTCCTAAAGAATGAGTTTCACAGTGGAAATAATAATGTTTACAGCCTGGTTCACACAACTCATTTCTTTACTCTGAACATCAGTCAAACAGTAGGACCAGGCTGAGCTGACTGACATGTAGATGTTTCGTAGCTTCAGCTCTACCTCTATGACTGTTTCTAAACTGCCATTAGAGATACTTTATGGCAGCATATCTAATATGACCACTGCCATTTCTGTGCCTCATGACGCCTCCTCAGAAACCACTGAGTGACACCATTAAGTCGGTGTTAATATTATCTCATTGTAAACAGAGGAACATTATGGGGCACTGCTTGTAAAGTTGCTCAGTCAACATTTTTCCACATTTAGGTCCCAAACAGAAGCTTAAAACAGGCATGAACTTTTCAGACACTTTTTAAAAAAATCACAAATAGAGCAATATTTTTGAAAAGGTCTATTTTTATCATTAAATTGCAGCCTGTGCATCACAAGTATTATCCATCCATTTTCTTAACCGTCTATCCCGCTAATCAGGGTCGCGGGTGGCTGGAGCCTATCCCAGCTGTCATTGGGCGAGAGGCGGGGTACACCCTGGATTGGTCGCCAGTCAATCGCAGGGCTGACATATAGACAAACAACCGTTCACGCACACACTCACACCTACGGGCAATTTAGAGTGATCAATTATGTTTTTGGACTGTGGGAGGAAGCCGGAGTACCCGGAGAGAACCCACGCATGCACGGGGAGAACATGCAAACTCCACACAGAAAGGTCAACCATGCCCAAACGGGGATTCGAACAGGCAACCTTCTTGCTGTGAGGCTGGAGCGCTACCCGCTGCGCCACTGTGCAGCCCTACAAGTATTATATACAAATATATTTTGCATTTTAAACAAATGTTTAAAGAAGCAAAAACAAAACAGGACAGTTAATATATTCATTCATATAAATGTACCAAAATATATACACGCAAACATACACTAGAAAAAAGCGCCTGTTTTGATTAATTGTATCAATTATGTTGATTTATCTCTCGGGGAGTTGTCATTTAAAATCATGGGTTTAATAAAACATATATCAAGCTGTGTGAACATTTGTAATTGCACTGTATTCACAGATATTTATTTGTTGTCACAAAGTAAATTTAAGATTTTATCTCTACATATTAATCATTTATTTTTAAAATGTTTTAATCATATTTAACATTTAGACTCAACAAGTAAAATTTGTATCTTTATGATTAGTGATTAAAATTCAGAATCGTTTCAGCATTTAAATATAACATTGACGTGTTTTAACTTTAAATTTACACAACAAATATGATTTTGAAAATGATCACAAATACTGCACTACATGTGATACAAGGTTGACTCTGAAATGTTTTTGTGACATTTTAAAGCTAAATTTGTTCTTTTTTTTCTTTAACTTGTTTGTTTGTTTTGTTTTGTTTTTTAACTTAATGAAGATTACCCCATAAAAAGCCCCTAACCTTGGCCAAAATGGAACCAGCTTCATCAGAAAGTGTCTGTGAATCTTCATGTCAAAAAATTCAGTCCTGCTGGCTCATTCCACTCAATCATTACAATAAAACACTTTGATGCAAAAAGAACATCATGATATGGAGATAAGCATGGTGCAATAAAACATGTAATGCCATCCCCTGCAGGCCATGATGCTTTACTTTCAAATCGAAGAGAAGAAAAGTGCATTTATCATGAGATACTGTTATTGATTTTAGTTAACCTCAGACAGAGCTGGGTTACCTGGTTAGCATAATCTTAAACCAAACTTTTCCTTTAAACCAAGTTACTTTGCCTCTGTCCCATCTAGTCAGATCACAGCAAATAGATGCAAATACACATAAAAGAGACTTTCCTTTAGGTGAGCTGATGGTGATTGAAGTGTAGAGCTGTAGTTTAAGTGAAGACTGAGGATGCTACTGAGGATGTATAGATGAAAGTGAAAGTCAGCTAATAGTTGATGGACTGACAGAATGAAGCGCTGATGCTGGTGACACTTCCTGTCGACACACAGACGTCTTGTTTTTGTGTCAGTGGTTTTGTTCAGACAGTTGTTTGGTCTGACGTCAACACTTGGTGTTGTGTTTAGACATCTTGCTGCTCCCACTGTTAACCCCTAAGGGTTCTGGGATATGTCTGGCTCTTTCTCTGTCCTTTAAAGGTTGCGTTTATTGAAAGCAGGCACTGAAAAAACAGAAACAGTCACATTCTTCTGTGAACTCCAGGCTTCTTCTTTCCAGTCATGCATGACGGGAATTAGCCTATTTATATACAGAGATTCTGTCATCAACATGTGAGATAGCTTCAGTCCTCCCTTCACATCTTTTACTGTTAGCTCCCTGAGGTGAATGTTTATCAGAGCACACAGGAGTGTTATGGAAAAGATTATTGGTTTAGGTTTGGACATCATCAGAGCAGGAGCACTGTCAGTGGTATGCTTGTGGCTCATAAACAAAAAAGTGTTTGTTAATGTATTTTTCTGCCTTTTTAATGCCTTGAATCTCTTTATTCCTCAACAGGACAGAGAGCTGCGACCAGAGGAAATGGACGGTAGGTTTCTCTCTATAAAATTCTGTTTTCCATCACTGGACTCCAACTGAACTTTACTTTTATTCAACAGTAAATGTCAGATAACACTCTGATTCAGGAACTATAATACTCCTGTTTTCGCTCAACAGAGTTGCGAGACGCTTTTAAGGAGTTTGACAAGGACAAGGACGGTTTCATAAGCTGCAAAGACCTTGGAAACTGTATGAGGACTATGGGATACATGCCCACTGAAATGGAGCTGATCGAGCTGAGTCAACAGATAAACATGAACCGTGAGGACTTCCCTGGCATCTGTTTTTAAATGTCAGGCATAAACTGAAGTGGTGTCTTTTTTGTCTTTTAATACTGTGCATGTTTCTTTCCCAGTGGGGGGTCACGTTGATTTTGAAGATTTTGTGGAGTTGATGGGCCCAAAACTTCTCGCTGAAACAGCAGACATGATTGGAATAAAAGAGCTAAAAGATGCATTCAGAGAGGTAGAGTCTTTTTGATTGTTGTGGAATAAACTTGATTTTACAGCCACGGTCATTGTCTTTACTTCCCCATAATTAATTCTACATCTCTTCTTTTATTGCTCTCAGTTTGACACAAATGGAGATGGGGCCATAAGCACAGCTGAGCTCAGAGATGCCATGAGGAAGCTGTTGGGCCAGCAGGTAGGGTTTGGACTCCTGCCCACCGCACTCACACAGCAACATTATCACCAGAGCTGGAAGCTGAAATACTTCCATATAATAAAAACCATGATCTAAGCTGTTAAGAGTCTATATGGCAGCATCTTACCACTTATTTGAAATATTTGATAAGATAAATGATAATAGAAATCTGCAGGGTAACTATAGGCCGTACCAATATAAGCAAAACATACTTAAAAAAACAATTTGCCAGACAGTGAAAGCAAATGAAAGTGGCCAAACCAACTTTAGAAAATATCGCACAAAAGAGTTTACATTTTGTGTAAGCCGGTCAATAGCTTTAAGCATCCACTGTGTGACTTGAAAGTGAGTGACTCATAAGGCCAGCTCCTGTCTGACAGTAGACTTAGCTACCATTGCTATCAAATACACTGTCAAAACTAAAATTATTGCCAGATTTCTGCAGTGTTAAAACTCTTTATCCTCTTTTTGGTTGATTATCTGTATAGGAATAAAAAATTAAAACAAACAGTAAAATTATCAAAAAATTTCAAATGCCTTAAAGAGGGGTATTGTGCCTCTTCAAGACTTTATTCTATCCCTCTAGTACCCCCCAAGTATCTTTTAATCTTGAAATCAGCTCCTGAAATTTCTATTTTTCTCACAGTTGTTTAGAAAATGCTTATTTCAGTCTCTATGTGAAACCTTTCATTTTAGCTGCTGTCTCTTTAAAGCTCCCTGCTCCAAAAACACCTTTTCTTCTGATTGGCCAAACTTCTTACCCTCTGACTTCAACACATTTAGTTTGAACATCCAGCACTGTTACTTTCACTTATCTGCAATATATGGGGAAGCAGAATACCCCTCATTAAATTTATATGATCTATAACTCAGAAAGTGTGTGAAAAGCTGCTGCGTGTACATATTTATCCTCTGTCTGATTCTCTGACTTTCTGTTTCCAGGTTGGTCTGAAGGAAGTTGAAGATATTTTGAGGGACGTCGACTTGAACGGTGACGGGCTTGTTGACTTTGAAGGTAACAAAAACTTTTACAAACTGCTTATTAAAGATGTATTTCTATATTACAGTGTTTAATTCTCCCCACTTCTCTCTTTGCACAGAGTTTGTACGAATGATGTCTCGCTAAGATCACACATTGATCTGTCCTGAATGTGAAGCTGTGTCCTTCTTTATACTTGACCAAGTACAACAGAAGACGTGCTTAAATCTCTGAGCCACCCAACTCTGACTGACACTGGAATTTAAACTCCATGAATGTTATGGAGAGAGGAGTCACCTCACACTTTCAATCAATAAGTGTTCTTCCTAAAGAGTCTCCAGTTCAACTGAGGCAGAATTTGCTGTAGCCTAGCTGATGATTGTCCAACTTTTGATTTTGCACTTTAATTCTCACTTAATAACTTCCTACATGGATAGATCGCTAATGTCTTGTCTCGTCTTAAACGTGATAAAAAAAGTGTCTCACATGATGTCGCCTTCGATGTACACCCAGCCAGAATGAGAGAGTGAAGTGTTGTGTAGAAAAGATGTCAAAGATCAGAGTTGTGTCGAACATGTCGGTATGTTTCCACAAGGTGTGTGTCACGTTTTCAGAACTGTAAGTGGATTGTCCTTTGTGTGACATTGGTGTTCCTAACAGGAACCCATGTGGCAATATAACACCTGTATTGTAACTGTGTGACCATCTGTGATTCTTCACTGTGCCAGTCCAGTCCTCCAAAAGAATCACTGTCTGACAATATGTGCATCCAAGGAGCAGATGTTAATGAGAAACAGACCTGTGTAATACATTTCCTGTACGTTTTCCACTAATGTCTTATACCCAGGTCAGTTAAATTACTGTTCAAAAATGTAAACCTCCTGCTGAGGCATGGAGGACTAAGGTGGTGACTGACAGTAAAGATCTGCCCAGTGTAAGATGTTGCTGCAGACATATTTGAAGTGTATTGACATTGAATGTGATTATGTTGTACCTGTACTGTATGTAAATGTCTATATGATTGTAGTTGTGGTAACATTCCACATTTGTGTTGTCAAAGCAATTTTTATGCATGCCAAAGAAAGAAATTTATTAAATTCAGTATGCACATTTGCATTTTTGTCTTACAGAGTAAAGAAAATAATTTGCCAAGTTAACTGTAGAACAATAAAAGGTGTTTACATTTGAGACATTTTTCTGTGATGTTGTTACTCAAGATCATTCAAACACTGCTGTAAAAAGTGTTTATATTAAGGAATAAAATGAAATTTAACTATATGCTGGCACTTTCTTCTGCTAGCCTGGACTTTTATTTAATCCTTATTTCATAGCCGTGAGGCCTGTAACTATACTACATCATCAATATATCACTGTGGCATCCCGAGCTGTCGCAGTATGTCTTGAAGGCGCACCTTCTTGTGATATCCATAATTCATGCATCTTTAAGGCCACCAGCAAGGTAAGAGAGCAACCTTCAGACACATCACTGTGCAGTGTTCAGGTGGTTTTTGGCTCATTAAGAGTATTTGTTGTTCAATAAACCGTATTAATAGAGATGTCGAGCTTTGTGATAGTCTTTAAACATATTGTCCTTTTACCAGTTTGCTGTGCACTAATTCATTATTTGGCTCCAGCTAAAGCTTCTGAGTACAGTTGTGGCCAAAGTTGCTAGAATATCTCACTGATCTGCAAGTGTTGACCTATTTTGCCTCAAAATCATGATTCCGAAACATGAAAATGTTTGCTCTGAACACAACAAATATCAGATAAAGTGAATCCTTCCGTTTTATCTACTTTTAACTTTAGATTTTGTTTGTCCACCCCTTGCACTGGTTACAGCAGTGTATTTTTCAGGCAAAGTGTCAATATATTCCTGAGCACTTAAACACTGATGCTATCCCATACCTTCTTCAGCTTTTTCAAATTTCCTGTGTGGGGTTGAGGCCCTGGTTCATAGTTTTTAATGTTCCTTTCTACCTGGCAAGTGACAAAAATCTCCTTATGATGGCTCTATTCTGTGGTATAGAAAAACATGGTGACTTAGTAGATATTTCATTTATTTTATAGGTTATTTAATTATCAATTCAATAAAAACAACTGAAACCTCTTAAATATGACAAGTATTGTAATAATTATGGCCGCCACTGTGTGCATAGTCGTGAACATAAACTGTACAGGTCCATAGGAACAAAATCATTTATACAGGTCGTAATTTTATGAGCACTGAAGTGGAAATGAAGCCACATAAAGATGGACAAACAGAATAGATCAGAGAAAAATAAGATGCCTCTCAGCCTGGCAGAGCCGGTGGATCTCTAAATTTTGACGAAAGGGAAGCCATTTATGGAAACAATTGTCCATATTTCTTCAAGGGGTATATTACATTTTTTTTAAGTTTAAGAAATACAACTGTCTTGTATCTACTGTTCAGCAGATTGAGGGTCTGGAGACTTCCACTGTAAAAGTAAAGAGGGTGTAGGTAGCAGGGGAAAAGAAACAATTATTACCTTTTATAAAGAATTTAAAAAAACGGACTTGATTTTACAGAGTTCCCCCCCACACGCACACACAAACAACACAACAACAGTAATAATAATAATAATAATAATAATAATAATAATAATAATAATAATAATAAATCTACTTATCATCACAGCATATTAATAAACCAAATAGTGCAGGATATGTAAAATAAGAGTGTGAAACCAAGTATTTTGAGAAGAAGAGCAGAAAAGAAGAGATTGTAACAAGCACAGTTACTCCCACGATAACATTGTGTTACTACCTGCTGCCTCTGGGCCTCAGTGCTGTAGTAGAAACAAGGTGGGCAACGGACTGCAGCTCTGGGAATAACTCTATAAATGATGGCTGCAGGTTAACACTTACAAACCTTCTTCACTAGACCACATTGAGTTAAAGAAAACCTTTTGCCAAAACCAGATAAGCAGAATTTTTATTTGACTGTCGGTATACCAAAGCTTTGTTGGGTTGAAATGGTCTTGAAATACCTATCACCCAAAAATGGTACTGTTGCTATGGCAACTATCTTCATTCATTCCCTTCCGTTCTCCGGTGCGTCGTGTGCGTTGGACTCTTCTGATTGGGCGACACACGGACCATACCATACAGGCAGGAAGGGGACAGGAAAACTCTTAAAGAACACATTTGATAGTTGCTGTTTCAGAAAAACATGTTTGTGCGTTTTCTGAAGACCAAACTCGAAAATAACGAGTTGTAGTGTTTGAGATATTTAAAATGTAGTTGTAAATGTAGTAGTTAAAACTTTATCTGGATTATTATTAATTATTTGACCAATATTCTAAAAGTGATTAATGGGAATAAAATTAGCATCTGAACATTTTTGTGGCAGGTGTACCCTTCTTGTCAAGAAGTGAAATTTTTAGCAAGTTATTGCTTGGCTGTAATCTCCTTATGCTTTATATTTCACGTTTTTTCTTTACTTTGAGGCTGTTAATGCTGTAAACTTGCTTTCCAGCTTTTCTTGATTGTGATTAATGTCACTCATGCTGTTGTTGATTTTGTCAAGCACTAGGCACCCACTTGCAGGAGAACTTGTTCTTCTTCCTTCTGGGTGGCATTACAGGTTCTCCAGGGTCAAGTGCATTAGGTTTAAGTTTTCTTTTATTTCAAGCGCAATTGATGCTCTTAATGCACTTAGTTTTTAAGAGTTGTATTGTTGGATCCAATTTGCCTGCACTACGAAGACCCCTCATATCTAGTTTATTTATTAACTTCTTTTTTAGTCGTGATTGTTGTGATTGTGTCTGTTGATGTTATTGTCTTGAATGTCTGTTTTTTATGTCAAACTGCACTGCAAACCAAATTTCCCCTCGAGGGACAATAAAGTACTGAACTGACCTGAACTGAACTCTTTTGATAGACTTAAATCCTGAAAATACTACATAAACGGAAATATTTAGACCGACAGTAATTTTATTTTTAAACTTTAAAAAAAATTTAAATTTTAAAAGATCTGAATCTATTGACGACTGCTTAGTTTATGAAGAAAATAAGTTAATAAAAAAGGGGGTGTGTACGCCAATTGTGATTTTTGCCTGCCAGGCCAAACGCAGGGTATAAATTTCTCAGACTCCTCACCTGACGTGGATAAAAGCATTTAGTGTTTCTGTGTTCCTGATTTTCCTTCAGATTATGAGAAGGAGTTTAATTTGTGCAAATCAAACATAGGTTTTCACATGTTTACTATTTCTGACGATTGTGTATGTTTTGCGGGTTTGATGAACGATATTGAATGGTTTCATGTGACAGAGGAAGCCTGCACGCAGCGCTGTGATTGGCCCGTGAGCCTGTCAGTCAGTGCGGAGCTGGGTTAGGTAGCACCGGTCCTCCTCCTGCACACTGGCAGCTAATGTTAGTTTGAATGCACACATTTGAATGAAAGTCAGTGTAGCTGACTGTAACCACTAGTAACTAAGAATATCTGTATTCAGTAAAGTTATCTCACACGCCCGGTGAGGCTGTGTTAGTGTAGATAGATCAACGCATTGGGAAAATTAGGGGTTGAAGACATTTGTGGAAGGGGAAGGTAAGAGATATTAATGTTCGCCGGGCTCTCACAGACCAAGAATTTCTGGTTAGACAGGTAGGAGAGCTAGCTAGTCCAGCTGACAGACGCTGGTTTTAATTTCTTATCATTTTGTGTTTTCCATTTCTAATTTTTAACACTGTAGAACATATATTTTCTGCGTTAAGACAGCTTACGGTAAGGTTGACTTACTGAGTCGGTACGTGCCTCTGTGCTCGTGCTGTTACCGGTGTGTGAGCGTTAGCACCCATGCTAACCCTCAGCAGATGTGATCATGTTGCACGTCTGTAGCTCTCTGCGCTAGCTCACCTTCTGTGGTTTGTGTTACATTTGGAAAGGTTGCTTCCATACATCAGCTGAGTGTGTGCTGTCTGTGGCTGTGTGTGTCTGTGTCACCGTGTCTGTGTGTCCAGGACCAGGCTGTACTGTGGGGCAATGCAGCGGGTCACGGCGCAGCTCGTGGGGCTCGGGCTGGTCGCAGCGGTGCTGTCGCTGCTGGCGGAGCAGTGCTGTGCAGACAGCGGGGGCCCCAGCCTCGCAGAGCGGGTTATCTGGGCTGTAAATGCCGGAGGTGAAGCACATGTTGACGTGCACGGTATCCACTTTAAGAAGGACCCGTTGGAAGGGAAACTTGGCAAAGGTGAGTCGACATTTTCATCTGTTAAGTGCTTATGATTTGTTTCCATGTGAGCTGTTTCTGAATGACTCTGTGGAGAAAACTGGTCTCTGACTATGACGGAAACATATTTCAGTAGCCCCTGCACGCTTCTGCTTCCGCAAATGATCATAAACTAATGAGGAGTCAGCATAAAGCACCGCAGCTCCGCCCCCTTTGACAAACCGAGGAAGCAGGTGATGATATGACCGTGATGTCTGTGGGGAGTCATTTTCGCCTCAAGTTATGGGGCTAAGTTGTAGTGAGCTCGGTGTGGTTACTTGCCATTTGAGACAGAAGAGCTCTGTATTGCAGTGAGTGCAGGNCTTCTTTATACTTGACCAAGTACAACAGAAGACGTGCTTAAATCTCTGAGCCACCCAACTCTGACTGACACTGGAATTTAAACTCCATGAATGTTATGGAGAGAGGAGTCACCTCACACTTTCAATCAATAAGTGTTCTTCCTAAAGAGTCTCCAGTTCAACTGAGGCAGAATTTGCTGTAGCCTAGCTGATGATTGTCCAACTTTTGATTTTGCACTTTAATTCTCACTTAATAACTTCCTACATGGATAGATCGCTAATGTCTTGTCTCGTCTTAAACGTGATAAAAAAAAAGTGTCTCACATGATGTCGCCTTCGATGTACACCCAGCCAGAATGAGAGAGTGAAGTGTTGTGTAGAAAAGATGTCAAAGATCAGAGCTGTGTCGAACATGTCGGTATGTTTCCACAAGGTGTGTGTCACGTTTTCAGAACTGTAAGTGGATTGTCCTTTGTGTGACATTGGTGTTCCTAACAGGAACCCATGTGGCAATATAACACCTGTATTGTAACTGTGTGACCATCTGTGATTCTTCACTGTGCCAGTCCAGTCCTCCAAAAGAATCACTGTCTGACAATATGTGCATCCAAGGAGCAGATGTTAATGAGAAACAGACCTGTGTAATACATTTCCTGTACGTTTTCCACTAATGTCTTATACCCAGGTCAGTTAAATTACTGTTCAAAAATGTAAACCTCCCGCTGAGGCATGGAGGACTAAGGTGGTGACTGACAGTAAAGATCTGCCCAGTGTAAGATGTTGCTGCAGACATATTTGAAGTGTATTGACATTGAATGTGATTATGTTGTACCTGTACTGTATGTAAATGTCTATATGATTGTAGTTGTGGTAACATTCCACATTTGTGTTGTCAAAGCAATTTTTATGCATGCCAAAGAAAGAAATTTATTAAATTCAGTATGCACATTTGCATTTTTGTCTTACAGAGTAAAGAAAATAATTTGCCAAGTTAACTGTAGAACAATAAAAGGTGTTTACATTTGAGACATTTTTCTGTGATGTTGTTACTCAAGATCATTCAAACACTGCTGTAAAAAGTGTTTATATTAAGGAATAAAATGAAATTTAATTATATGCTGGCACTTTCTTATGCTAGCCTGGACTTTTATTTAATCTTTATTTCATAGCCGTGATGCCGGTAACTATACTACATCATCAATATATCACTGTGGCATCCCGAGCTGTCGCAGTATGTCTTGAAGGCGCACCTTCTTGTGATATCCATAATTCATGCATCTTTAAGGCCACCAGCAAGGTAAGAGAGCAACCTTCAGACACATCACTGTGCAGTGTTCACGTGGTTTTTGGCTCATTAAGAATATTTGTTGTTCAATTAACCGTATAAATAGAGATGTCAAGCTTTGTGATATTCTTTAAACATATTGTCCTTTTACCAGTTTGCTGTGCACTAATTCATTATTTGGCTCCAGCTAAAGCTTCTAAGTACAGTTGTGGCCAAAGTTGTTAGAATATCTCACTGATCTGCAAGTGTTGACCTATTTTGCCTCTAAATCATGGTTACGAAACATGAAAATGTTTGCTCTGAACACAACAAATAGTAGTAGTAGTAATAATAGTTTTTGATGTTCCTTTCTACCTGGCAAGTGACAAAAATCTCCTTATGATGGCTCTATTCTGTGGTATATAGAAAATCATGGTGACTTAGTAGATATTTCATTTGTTTTATAGGCTATCTAACTACCAATTCAATAAAAACAACTGAAACCTCTTAAATATGACAAGTATTGTAATAATTATGGCCGCCACTGTGTGCATAGTCGTGAACATAAACTGTACAGGTCCATAGGAACAAAATCATTTATACAGGTCGTAATTTTATGAGCACTGAAGTGGAAATGAAGCCACATAAAGGTGGACAAACAGAATAGATCAAAGAAAAATAAGATGCCTCTCAGCCTGGCAGAGCCGGTGGATCTCTAAATTATGACGAAAGGGAAGCCATTTATGAAAACAATTGTCCATATTTCTTCTAGGGATATATTAGATTTTTTTTAAGTTTAAGAAATACAATTGTCTTGTATCCACTGTTCAGCAGATTGAGGGTCCGGAGACTTCCACTGTAAAAGTAAAGAGGGTGTAGGTAGCAGGGGAAAAGAAACAATAATTACCTTTTATACAGAACTTAAATAAACTGACTTGATTTTACAGAGTCCCNAGATGGACAAACAGAATAGATCAGAGAAAAATAAGATGCCTCTCAGCCTGGCAGAGCCGGTGGATCTCTAAATTTTGACGAAAGGGAAGCCATTTATGGAAACAATTGTCCATATTTCTTCAAGGGGTATATTACATTTTTTTTAAGTTTAAGAAATACAACTGTCTTGTATCTACTGTTCAGCAGATTGAGGGTCTGGAGACTTCCACTGTAAAAGTAAAGAGGGTGTAGGTAGCAGGGGAAAAGAAACAATTATTACCTTTTATAAAGAATTTAAAAAAACGGACTTGATTTTACAGAGTTCCCCCCCACACGCACACACAAACAACACAACAACAGTAATAATAATAATAATAATAATAATAATAATAATAATAATAATAATAATAATAATAATAATTCTACTTATCAATACAGCATATTAATAAACCAAATAGTGCAGGATCTGTAAAATAAGAGTGTGGGACCAAGTATTTTGAGAAGAAGAGCAGAAAAGAAGAGATTGTAACAAGCACAGTTACTCCCACGATAACACTGTGTTACTACCTGCTGCCTCTGGGCCTCAGTGCTGTAGTAGAAACAAGGTGGGCAACGGACTGCAGCTCTGGGAATAACTCTATAAATGATGGCTGCAGCTTAACACTTACAAACCTTCTTCACTAGACCACATTGAGTTAAAGAAAACCTTTTGCCAAAATCAGATAAGCTGAATTTTTATTTGACTGACTGTATACCAAAGCTTTGTTGGGTTGAAATGGTCTTGAAATACCTATCACCCAAAAATGGTACTGTTGCTATGGCAACTATCTTCATTCATTCCCTTCCGTTCTCCGGTGCGTCGTGTGCGTTGGACTCTTCTGATTGGGCAACATACGGACCATACCATACAGGCAGGAAGGGGACAGAAAAACTCTTAAAGAACACATTTAATAGTTGTTGTCTCAGAAAAACATGTTTGTGCGTTTTCTGAAGACCAAACTCGAAAATAACGAGTTGTAGTGTTTGAGATATTTAAAATGTAGTTGTAAATGTAGCAGTAGTTCAAACTTTATCTGGATTATTATTACTCATTTGACCAATATTCTAAAAGTGATTAATGGGAATAAAATTAGCATCTGAACATTTTTGTAGCAGGTGTACCCTTCTTGTCAAGTGAAATTTTTAGCAAGTTATTGCTTGGCTGTAATCTCCTTATGCTTTATTTTTCACGTTTTTTCCTTACTTTGAGGCTGTTAATGCTGTAAACTTGCTTTCCAGCTTTTCTTTGTTGTGATTAATGTCACTCATGCTGTTGTTGAATTTGTCAAGCACTAGGCACCCACTTGCAGGAGAACTTGTTCTTCTTCCTTCTGGGCGGCATTACAGGTTCTCCAGGGTCAAGTGCATTAGGTTTAAGTTTTCTTTTATTTCAAGCGCAATTGATGCTCTCAATGCACTTAATTTTTAAGAGTTGTATTGTTGGATCCAATTTGCCTGCACTTTGAAGACCCCTCATATCTAGTTTATTTATTAACTTCTTTTTTAGTTGTGATTGTTGTGATTGTGTCTGTTGATGTTATTGTCTTGAATGTCTGTTTTTTATGTCAAACTGCACTGCAAACCAAATTTCCCCTCGAGGGACAATAAAGTACTGAACTGACCTGAACTGAACTCTTTTGATAGACTTAAATCCTGAAAATACTACATAAACGAAAATATTTAGACCGACAGTTATTTTATTTTTAAACTTAAAAAAAATCTTTGATCTTAAAAGATCTGAATCTATTGACGACTGCTTAGTTTATGGAGAAAATAAGTTAATGAAAAAGGGGGTGTGTACGCCAATTGTGATTTTTGCCTGCCAGGCCATACGCAGGGTATAAATTTCTCAGACTCCTCACCTGACGTGGATAAAAGCATTTAGTGTTTCTGTGTTCCTGATTTTCCTTCAGATTATGAGAAGGAGTTTAATTTGTGCAAAACAAACATAGGTTTTCACATGTTTACTATTTCTGACGATTGTGTATGTTTTGCGGGTTTGATGAACGATATTGAATGGTTTCATGTGATAGAGGAAGCCTGCACGCAGCGCTGTGATTGGCCCGTGAGCCTGTCAGTCAGTGCGGA
The DNA here is from genome assembly GCA_008086565.1 of Thalassoma bifasciatum. Classification (NCBI taxonomy): domain Eukaryota; kingdom Metazoa; phylum Chordata; class Actinopteri; order Labriformes; family Labridae; genus Thalassoma; species Thalassoma bifasciatum. The sequence continues at coordinate 114,892 of RPOG01001132.1, forward strand.
GCTGGGTTAGGTAGCACCGGTCCTCCTCCTGCACACTGGCAGCTAATGTTAGTTTGAATGCACACATTTGAATGAAAGTCAGTGTAGCTGACTGTAACCACCAGTAACTAAGAATATCTGTATTCAGTAAAGTTATCTCACACGCCCGGTGAGGCTGTGTTAGTGTAGATAGATCAACGCATTGGGAAAATTAGGGGTTGAAGACATTTGTGGAAGGGGAAGGTAAGAGATATTAATGTTCGCCGGGCTCTCACAGACCAAGAATTTCTGGTTAGACAGGTAGGAGAGCTAGCTAGTCCAGCTGACAGACGCTGGTTTTAATTTCTTATCATTTTGTGTTTTCCTTTTTTAATTTTTAACACTGTAGAACATATATTTTCTGCGTTAAGACAGCTTACGGTAAGGTTGACTTACTGAGTCGGTACGTGCCTCTGTGCTCGTGCTGTTACCGGTGTGTGAGCGTTAGCACCATGCTAACCCTCAGCAGATGTGATCATGTTGCACGTCTGTAGCTCTCTGCGCTAGCTCACCTTCTGTGGTTTGTGTTACATTTGGAAAGGTTGCTTCCATACATCAGCTGAGTGTGTGCTGTCTGTGGCTGTGTGTGTCTGTGTCCCCGTGTCTGTGTGTCCAGGACCAGGCTGTACTGTGGGGCAATGCAGCGGGTCACGGCGCAGCTCGTGGGGCTCGGGCTGGTCGCAGCGGTGCTGTCGCTGCTGGCGGAGCAGTGCTGTGCAGACAGCGGGGGCCCCAGCCTCGCAGAGCGGGTTATCTGGGCTGTAAATGCCGGAGGTGAAGCACATGTTGACGTGCACGGTATCCACTTTAAGAAGGACCCGTTGGAAGGGAAACTTGGCAAAGGTGAGTCGACATTTTCATCTGTTAAGTGCTTATGATTTGTTTCCATATGAGCTGTTTCTGAATGACTCTGTGGAGAAAACTGGTCTCTGACTATGACGGAAACATATTTCAGTAGCCCCTGCACGCTTCTGCTTCCGCAAATGATCATAAACTAATGAGGAGTCAGCATAAAGCACCGCAGCTCCGCCCCCTTTGACAAACCGAGGAAGCAGGTGATGATATGACCGTGATGTCTGTGGGGAGTCATTTTCGCCTCAAGTTATGGGGCTAAGTTGTAGTGAGCTCGGTGTGGTTACTTGCCATTTGAGACAGAAGAGCTCTGTATTGCAGTGAGTGCAGGAAAAGGTCAAGGCTTGTGCAATGGTGCTACTTAGCCTACCTTAAAACTCTGCCAGTTTTCCAGTTATGCTGCTGTTCATGTGATATGGTGAGAAAAGTGCACACTCAACCTGATG